>CAUYQG010190504.1:0-17696 GCA_963574415.1 Tarsius wallacei | reverse complement strand
GGGCTCCGGCAATCCTTCCGCCTCAGCCTTCCAAGTAGCTGGAACTACAGGCGCGCGCTACCACGCCCGGCTAATTTTTGGATTTATTGTAGAGATGAGGTCTTGCTTGCCCAGGCGGGTCTCGAACCCGCGGGCTCAGGCCATCCATTCACCTCAGTCTCCCAAAGGCGCGGGATTACAGGCTGAGCCACCGAGCCCGGCTTCTGAATATTTTTTATCCTCAGTTGTTGAATCCACAGATATGGAGAGCCAACGGGTATATGTATGAAAATATATACACACATACACATATATATGTATGCACATATATATGTGTGTGTGTGTGTGTGTGTGTGTGTGTGTGTGTGTGTGTGTGTGTGTATTTTCTCTCTCTTACAAAACTCACACATTTTCTGCCAGGCTTTGGTCCTGCCCTGTCTGGCTTCAGAAAATCTGAAGAAGCCAGAGCTATACAGAAAGCCAAATAAATGGTTGTGCTCTCTCTGTGAAGGTGAAGTTACACTTAAATTTGGAATTTGTTTGTAACACATCTAAGCAATTCCATATTTAATTAATCACTGGCTTGTCTTATACTGGGTGATTGAGAAAGAATTGCACATTGGTCATCCAAAACCCTAGTTTCTCACTTTGCAACTTTTCCCAGAGAGAATGCTTCCTAGAGACATTTTTGTACTGTACAACTTAAAAAATTGAAGAATTGCATCATGGCTACCGTTCCAGTTTTCAAAGGTAATGTGCTACAGAGGGGCCAAGGGTGACTGATGCATGTCCAGTGAAACAAGGGCTGCATGTTGAATATTTGTTTTTGTTTTTGTTTTTGTTTTTTATTTTTTGAGTTGGAGTCTCTGTCGCCCAGACTGGAGTGCAGTGGCCGCTCCGGCCACCGCAGCCTCGACCTGCTGGGCTCCGGCGATCCTTCCACCTCAGCCTTCCAAGTAGCTGGAACTACAGGCGCGTGCTACCACGCCTAGCTAATTTTTTTGATTTATTGTAGAGATGAGGTCTCGCCAAGTTGCCCGGGCGGGTCTCGAACCCGGGGGTTCAGGCAATCCACTCACCTTGGCCTCCCAAAGCGTGGGATTACAGTCTGAGCCACCGAGCCCGACGAACATTTGTTAAATTATAGAGAGAGCTGGGAGAATTCCTTTAAAATAGGAATTGTCAAATTGCTGCCCATGCTACAAATCTAGCCTGCAAGCTGTGTTACAAGTAAAGTTTTATTGGAACACAGTTAAGCCCAATCATTTATATATTATTTGTGTCTGCTTTCGTACTACAGTAGAGTTGTATATTTGCAAAAGAAGGCCTGGACCCGAGTCTAAAATGTTTACTGTCTGGGCCTTTACAAAGTAAGTACGTAGTCCCCTGCTTTACAAACTGGTCTTGAATGCATGCTTCTGTAAACTGCAGTTACTGATGACCATATTTCCAAAAGTGTTCAATTCTTTTGGAATCCCTGTACTTAAGTTGTTTCTTTTCTTTTTTCTGAGTTGAAGTCTCACTCTGTCGCCCAGGCTGGAGTGCAGAGTCACACTCATGGCCACCGCAGCCTCTGCCTGCTGGGCTCAGGCGATCCTTCTGCCTCAGCCTTCCGAGTAGCTAGAACTACGAATTGTTTCTAATACCAAAGTTATAGCTCCATAATCAAACTGTAAAGTCCTTGAGGATACTCTTATAGACCCTCAAGATCCTATGAAGCACAGCACTGAATGTTTAGCAATCCTGTGATAAATGTTTCTCGATAGAGTGATTACACTGAGCATTTATCATAAGAATCGTGAATCTTGTAACATAAGAAAAAAATATCAACCAGGCATGGTGGTGCATGCCCGTAGTTCCAGCCACTTGGAAGGTTGAGGCGGAAGGATCGCCGGAGCCCAGCAGGTCGAGGCTGCGGTGGCCGTGAGCGTGCCACAGCACTCCAGCCTGGGCGACAGAGTGAGACTCCAACTCAAAAAAAGAAAAAAAAATCTCTCAGTTTTCCTTGAGTATGTCTGACTTTCCACCTATTTTGCTTTTCCTACCTATCTCTCAGGATCTTCAAGTCCTAGTATGTGTAAGTAGTAGGTCTATGGACTTAGAAAGGGGCGATGAAAAATCAAAATGTAAAATACAGCATGAAGAATGTCAGCTATAAAAGACATATTTCGCAAATCTGCTTTTTATCTCAGGGACCAAAGGAAAAAAGAAGAGGGAAGAACCCTGGTTTATTATATTTCATTTTAAAAAACAATAAGACTTTTACGGTGCCCTACTGTTGTGATAGGTATGGTACCTATCACAGGGTTACAAAAATGAAAAGCATAATCCCTAGTCTGAGAATATTCAAATCCTGTGGGTAATGTTAATAACTTTTTTTAAATATTTTACAATTTACAGGCTCCTTCCACATGCACCATGTCGTTTTATCCTTACAATGACACGGTGAAGTGGGTTGTTCCAGCATCCCAGTGTGTCATCACCACCTCGTATTGCTTTAACTTTTACAAGACGGGAAAAACATGTGATGTGAAACCATCTTGACTGCAAATGTTAAAACTTGTCTTCTGATCCCTGCCTTCCTCACTTTAACCTATCCAATCTAGTCTTAAGCTCAGTAACTTTTCGTAAGCACCCTCAAAATGTGCTTTCAGAGTAAGAGTAACCGAGTAGCATTTAGCTTCACTTTAGGTTAGCTATCACTGAGACAAACTCGATTCAGAACTTTTAAAGTTCAAAATAAATCTGTATATCTCCTTTACACTGTACTTCAGCCAGTATACCGTGACAGTTCAACCAATGCTGTACTATTTGGGAAAGAGTTAGAAACCTTGATATAGGACAAAGTGTTTGCCCTTCAAGCCTCCTTGATTTGTTTACATTGATATTAATAGATAGTTCTGGGCTTCAATCACATATCTGAATAATTCAGGTCATACCGAGCTGCTGCACTTTTGAGAAAATTATAAAATATTCTGGGAAATATGTTAGGTAGGTGACATACTCAAGTTATAAGGGAAGTTTAAAAGTTCCCAGAAAATTAAGAAGTTGCCTGAACTACAGTCGTATAGCAGTAATTAGGTAGCCAGCATAATAAATAAACTCGTTCTTTTTTTTTTTTTTTTTTTTGAATTGGAGTCTCACTCTGTCGCCCAGACTGGAGTACAGTGGCCGCTCCGGCCACCGCAGCCTCGGCCTGCTGGGCTCTGGCGATCCTTCCGCCTCAGCCTTCCAAGTAGCTGGAATTACAGGCACGCGCTACCACGCCCGGCTAATTTTTTGATTTATTGTAGAGATGAGGTCTTGCTTGCCCAGGTGGGTCTCGAACCCACGGGCTCAGGCAATCCACTCACCTCAGCCTCCCAAAGGCGCGGGATTACAGGCTGAGCCACCGAGCCCGGCTTGCCTCACTATCTTTAAACAGCAGTGAAAATCCTACAATAAGGGTGACTGTAACTATTTTTGTCATCTGGGTTTGTATCTCCCTCTATCCCTTTTCTGCTTTCTCTATATTGCCAGGATCTCTCTTCGTAAACACAAGTGTGTGTGTGTGTGTGTGTGTGTGTGTGTGTGTGTGTGCGCGCGCGCGCGTGTGTGTGTGTGTATCTGTCTCCCTTTTTTCTTTCTCTTCTTTCTCCCACTTATGTCTGGCTATTTCTGCCTCATTCGGAGGCTTTTTGTTAGTTCTAGAATACATAACTGTTGCCTCAGTTTTTCTCTGGCTCTAGTAGTCTCTTGTCTGCAAGCCTCTATGCAACTATCTTTTTTCTTTCTTCTTGGTGTATTTTTATTTACCCTTCAAGGACTGAAGGACAACTCACTACCTCTGTAATGCTTTCCTGGACACTTCCTCCCTCCTTCCTGACCCTCTTACTCCCTTTACTTTCCTCTCTTGTAGCCCTTTTGCATGGGACTAAAATCTGCAGTGAGAAGGAATGGTATGGATGATTAGGGCTGCTCTCAGAATCAGTCATACATAAAGTCTAATGTGGTTAGAGTACCGGAAGGAACTCCTGATTAAAAAGATCTTCACTCAGGTACTTCAATGCTCAAAATTTTGCTGCTGGAATTTAGGCCTATTGCTACTAAGATCGGAAGGAAGGTATGCTTCTCTCTGCCCATGGTCTTGAACAAATGGTTCCAAACCAATGCTCTGTGTGCTGGCATAGTAGTTTCTCAAGTAACTTGTTAGGTAGGGGCATACACCTTTCTCTGAATACACCAATCCCCTGCACCTTGGCACTGCACTTATATGTTAGAATGATGTGCCTTAAAGTTTGCTGTGCATTGGAATCCCTGGGGAAGCTTGTTAAAAATACAAATACCTAGATCTTACCCCAGAATTAAACTTGGGGAGTGGGGCTCTAGGTATCTGTATTTCTAACAAGCTCCCCAGGGCATTATGATGCTCAGTCAAAGTTGAAAATCAATCATTAGAGAAGAATTTATGTGAGTTAAGCATTGATCTCCTCCTGGACCTCATTTAAAGTAAAAATACTTTTAGAAGCGCATCATGGGAAGAAACTAATGTCTTGGCATGAATGAGTTTATGATGAAGGTTCTTCTAGGTATAAAGGAAAGCAATAAACATGTGTCTAACATGTACTGTGTGCTGGGCACTGTGTTCCCATACCATGTGGTTAGGTGAATGCCCCATTCTTATGGCCTTGTGAGTAACATTCCTTCTGTTATAGTAACACTCTAGAATTCTCTTCCCATTCTTACTCACTTTCATCCCATGGGCAGTTGCCAGATGAAATATTGGATGTGCCATTAAAGTTGAAGTTCAGAAAACAGCAGATAATGTTGGTAGTGCAAATATACCCTAAAAATTACCTGGGACACACTTATACTAAGAATTATGGGCCATTGCTTTACCAAACTCTGGTTGGCCACTTGCTCTTTGAACTACGGTCACCGCCATGTTTCCAAAGCTTTGGCCCTCTCTCCTACCTTGGAAAGGTGAATCCTCTCTCTCTCACTTACTTTCTAAATAAACTATATTTTCCAATCTAAAAACAAATAAAAAAGAATTATGTGTCATTTATCTGAAATTCAAATTTAATTGTGTATTCTGTATTTTGATATCTTAAATCTGGCAATCTTACCCATGGGAGGAGAAGTCAGTTATCTGAATAGATCCATTGGTTCATGTTTTGCAATTGGGTAGAACTAAGAGGACATTATGGATAAGTTTGTCTACTTTGTAGACTCAAACTCCTTCAGGTGAACCATCTCAAAGACTAGAGGTGGAGAGGAGAGAATTACAAAAACCATTTGGATGCATATCAAAGTTATACCCTTGAGTTCAGAGTTATCGGTAATAAAGCTGTTTACATCTTCATTTGGCTTGAGCCTGTATCTTATTTCTCAGTTGGCACTGAAATCAGACAATAATTTCTTCTCTCAACAAGCACAATAGTTATTTTACTTGCCCTAATTGTCACAGAACCTCTGTGAGGTAGGTGCTATAATCCCCAATGTACAATTTTTTAAAGTGATGGGGCACTGAAGAAGGGAACGGAAGCAGCAAAATTCAAACTTCCTAACATGTGATTTGGCCTCAGGTATTTGATAGGGGTAGATATTTTCACCCCATTAAAGTGAAACTGACATCTTAATCTGTGTTTGATTTGGCTGTTAAAATATACTGGCCTGAAATCATGAGAAAGGGAAAACCCTTCAGTACTAATGGTGCCTTTATCCAGTTTGACAAACAGAAAAATGAAGCATTGTCCTGTAACTTTCATCCTATGCTTTATGAATGCACAAATAATTTTTTTATAAACAACAAGGCCACTGACCAAGATAAAAGGCAGTATGCCTAAGGGGAAAAAATTCCCTCTCCTCAAACATCAATTAGAAACATTTATTAGTGGTATTCGATTGACAGTTCACATTTATTTCCAAGAAAATAGAATGAATCCTCTTTAGGCTAGAATGTTTAAAAGGCTGCAGGTAGAATGTAGTGCTTCAGAGTAATTGCTAAAGACAAGTGACCTTTGGAATCTAGCATTAGTCAATTGCAGGAAGAGAAAGAGAACATAGGCAAAAAACCTGTTCAAAACTCATCTTCAGATGGCCCTTTATTTTAAGCCATGAATATAGTCTATACATAAGTATTAACTTTCTAAATAAATTAAGGGAAGGTAGGAATAAGCACTCACTTGAAAAATGATTGGATATTTACTCTTGAAGGTGGATCTGAATATGGGTCTGTTTATCTGTGTCTGGATCTTCCAGTGAGAATCCTGTTATGCGTGTTCAGATGTTTCTATACGTACCTGCTAAGCTTGACCCTGTAGCTTGTGAGCTTTGTCTCTCTTCATTTATTAGTGTACAAATAAGACAAATACACCTGATGTCAGGCCTGCCCAGCTGGAGTCACTAGTGTAAGGTGTCTGCTGGCTCAACTCTGCCAAGGTATTAAACTAGTCGTGACCAAGGCAGAAAATGAATTAGATGCTTCAACCATACTAATAGCTGGACACTAAAGTTGTTGTTTTTTCTAGACTCATTATTTTGTGTGCTGGACATCCAGGTGCTGTTTCCCTAACTCATCTTTCAGATTAGACCTCTCTGCTATAAATTCCCACTGGTACCAAGCCCAAGCTTAGCATGCTTTCCTGGATATTTTACATGACTTTTCAAGTCATGTCTTCAGAGGTAATCCCTCCTCTTCCATTATCTTGTATCTCTTCATCATCTTGTAGCTATTTTTCGTTTTCTATGTATTGAATTCCTTTCTAGCTCCCACCTGATAGATGATGACTTCCCAATGTCAGACCTGTTGATACTCATCACAGAGAGTTCTCACCCTCTCTGCCACATTGCACAAACATTAGCCCTTCAAGTACATAGTCTGTTTGCTTCAACTACACATAGCTCATTCACCATACCTCTGCTGTTCTAGTTATTATACAAATCCATGTGTTGTAAACATTCTGGCTTAAGTAGACCCTAACTTGGCATTTGCTGCTGTGGTAAGAGGGCTTCTTTTTGGTATCATGTGGTTTTTAAGCAGAAATGAGAGTATCTTCTTGGCTTAGAACAATTTTTCTCCATTTCTTAAATGTCCTTTTGTAGGTTTCTCCTAGTCTTCCCATAGGATTTGGGGATCCGAACCATAGTTTTCCTTTACCACTACATGTATGGTATGAGTCTTGGGCAAATTGTGAAATATTTTTCTGTGGTGACATTCACCTTCCTTCCTGGATAATTATAGCCATAAAGACAAGTAGTGTTTGTCATGTTTCCCAGATCCAGCCACCATGGCACTTCTTCACATGCATTCTCTCTTGTAAGCCTCAGCACAATCTTTTTGTTGTTGTTGTTCTTTTTCTTGCCGATCCCCAGCTGCCCCACTCTCAGCACAATCTTAAAATGTAGAATTTAAGTGTAAGAGTGCCTCTGCTCTTACCTGTAAGAGTGCCTTATCTGGCTTTGTTATCTGTGGTATTGCCAGAGCCCAACACAGTGCCCAGCAAATAGAGGGCCATCAAATTTATTGAATGAAGAAATGAAGTTAAGTTCTATTGTTAAATCCCCTTATTATTGGTGAAGGACATGAGGTTCAAAGAAATTAAGTGACTACTCCAATGTCACATAACTAGTAAATGATAGAGTCAGGACTGAGATTTAAATTGTCTCTCTCCAAAACCTGCATTCTTAGCCACTCTGCCCCTCCCTTTTCAGTAAACCAGTTCCCACCCATTGGGTACTCAACAGCCTCTTGACTCTCTGGAGAGAATCTCAATGGAGCTATTGACCTGAAACAATGCCTATGATCCCTTTAGGACATCAAAGGGATCTGCATCACACATGCAATCAGCTCTGTCAGCTAATTTATGCTAAGAAGCTCCTGGGTGAACATTTCTGTTTGAACCTTAGGGTTTGATTCAGCCTCTTAAAGAAGTGACTAGGAGTGGCAATTCCAGGCAATATGTTGAGCCTCTGAAGAAATGTTTTGATCCAGGACTTTTCAACAGGATCTTTTGAATCACAACACATAGATGTCTTTGTATTTAGGAACATTATGAGGCACACTCACTTCTCTACATTCAGCATGTTAGTATAGAAATATGGTGAATGAGTGACTCCCTTTGTGATGTAAGAAGTAATGCACTATAGTAAAATATCACATGTGAAAGGACACTATGCAGTATTCTGTCAAGGGATGGGGAAGAGAGTGGTACAAAGTTGAATCAGGCAATGTCCCTACCCTTCATAAGCTTACAATTTATTTGAAGAGTTAAGGCCATTTAAGAGTGAAATCAATTCCATAATACATGAGCTGCCACACAACTGCTTGTGATTAACTTCCAAATGAGTAGTCCAGTCAATGAAGGCTGAGCTCAAAGGCATGAGACCTCATTGTGGACTGGGAAGGCTTCATTGTTTAGTTGACATCTCAGAAAGTTGTATATAGGCCTCCTGGTGTTGACCTATTATTTTCAAAATCGTGTTTTTTTCTGAATATTTTTCTATTCAAAACAGTACAAAGCAATGGAATAACCTTCAACTAATTACTTCCCCTGTTCAGCTTCCGTTTCTCTATATATGAAAAGGACAATGCAGCTATTCCCAAAATGGCATATCAGAGTCATCTATTACAAACACAGATTATTAGACTCTGTTCTAAATCACCTGAATTCGAATCCTAGGATTTTTTATTTTTAAAAAAATGTATATATATATGTCAATATATATACATATATTGCATTTTGAAATATTTATGCTTAAAATTTGCTTCGAAATAATCCAAGGGGAGGGATAGTTGTAGCTGAATGAGCTATAAATGAAACAAGATTGGCCATGAGTGGCTAATTGTGAAAGAAAGGTGATGAGTAACTGAGAGTTCTTTGTGATAGGCTCTCATTTTTTTTGTTTGACTTTTTTTTGTAATAAGTTTAGCAAAACAAAAAACAAAAGACTACATTTGCCAGAAGTCCTCCGAGTAAAGCAGTTGATTTGCAGACTGGCATTAGAAAGGCTTTAGATGAGATTATCTCTTAAAACTTTTCCAAATAACACATACTGTTTTCTACAAAAAGAATGAGACCTGAATAGGACAAATTAGGAAGTGCCATCTTGGTTAGGGATGTATGTCAGTTTTTCTGGGATACAGTTAAATGTAACCATCAAAGGCGGAGGCAGACACATTAAAAAAAAAACTGACTATTATTCTGTATAGAGCTAAAGCCTAGGATAGAAAGTGTTGGGGGATTGATAAATTGAAGTCTTTCCAATCAAAATAACCAGTAAGTAAACAGCAAAAAGCTTCTTTGGAACAGGTAGCAATGGCATCATTCAAATAAAAACAAAAAGTGATGATGTTAATACCCTGTAGCATTCTTCGAAATGCATCTATATTATCCCATTTGAAATGCATACCTTTCCTGAGGTAAAAGAGGGAGTCTGGATGAGATAATTTGGGAGCGGCATTTCCAATTTCCATGTTCTAGGATTCAGGGGGTTATGTTGGCATAGTAGGTTTTATCACTGGCATTTTATAGATGTGGTCACAGAAGTTCAAAAAAGTTGAGTCAAAGTTTCTTTTAAGGTGTTTTGATTTTGCAGCTTAGCTGAACATATCAGTATTTGGAAACTCTTAGTATAGTTTTCACCAGTTCAGATACTTCACAGTACACACAAATTTGGCAGGGATGGAGAGTTCAGAATTTGAAAAATCAGCAATGGGCTGATTTATTTTTCTTTCTTAATTTAGGTAAAGTTTCCTTGTCTTGAAATAATAACTGCTAGGAAGCTGAGTCTTGGGTACTATCCCAAGAAATAAGGAAAATATTAGCATTGTCCCAGAATTTTGGACAGATCGTGGAGAGGCAGATTCATTCAGAAGAGGTACATTTAATAAAATCTGAACATACAAAGCTTATTAAAGGCTTATACTGAAACATTTGAGAACAATTGTTTTCTAATTGAAGATTTAAGTGTGGTCTTAGATGCGGGTTTCCCTCACCAGGGATTTAAATGACTACATGGAGCTTCTCTTCAACTAAGTCCCAGGAATGCCATTTTGTCAGTTGGATACTTGATAATTATCACCTGAAAATTTACCTGCCATTTCACAGAATCATCACTAGGCATAAGACATAAGTTGATGCGGTTGATAGTAGCAAGTCTGAAGAAATAACAATATCTCAACTTTGAATTAACTTTGTACTAATTGAGGTCTAAAGATCTCCTGAAAGAAAATAAAGTTGATCTTGCAAATACCATTAGACTGGGAATGAGGAAATCTGGTTTCTTATCTTCAACCTCTGTTTGATCAGACTTCAGAAAATTTTAAAAAGTTGATCCATGTGTTAAGCTTAGTCAAGTTGCAAAGAATAACGATATGCTCAGCATATCTCAGGTAATGAAAGTTTGCTTTAAATATACTACATAAGCCTTCTAATGTACTTGACTATTGTTCATCATATGACAGTAAGCTGTCCTCTAACAAGGAGTATCCTGCTACTCCATCCTGTATAGCTCTGCTGTGAGGTTAGTTCAACTATTGTGTCTCTGCTTCTACTCCCACTATTGACCAATGGGCTGACATTTTGAGTCTCAAACTGAAACCTCTTTTGAGTTAGGACCTGATTGGTTGAATTTCTTTTGCCAGTCCACCTTATAGGTCACTGGTCTGCCCATATATACTGCCTTTAGGTCCAGTGTTGATCCACAATCCAGTTATCCATGGCAAAGGAGCTGTATCATGTAGTAACTCATCATCTGATCTCACTGATTGCCTCATTTTAAAATAATCTTCATGCATATATTCAATGAAGATTTGGATAAGGAACAATTATATCTATTGACACTTTCTAAACATTTTCTAAATAAATATTTGGTAAACAAGGAGTCTATTTTATATAATGGATGGCTTTATTGAGAAACTTAAAATTATATATTGAACAAAACCTGGGTATCACCCAGGAAAGAAATTTTCCAATAGGCTCCTTAATCATATAGACTGATGGAAATATGTACAACTTAACAAAGGATGGGTTAAGATTATCAGAGGAGTAGAGCACTTTGACTGGATATTTCCTTTTTATAATTTCAGATAAACTTTATTTTTGTTTGAATTTTATTCTATGTGCAAGTTAGAACTAAAAAGAAAAAAAATCATAACACACAGCACACACATTTAAAAAATCATTATATTATAAGGGCCTGCAGAAAGCTACCCAAATTACTCAGATTCATAGATCCTCCGAACAGTATCTTGGATGTTGAAAAATGTCACCTTATTATATCATCACCAAATGATGGTGTCCTTTCATCATTTGAAAGGACAGTTAAAACAGCCACAGTAGAAAAGATCCAAATAGCAGACTATCTGAGCAGAAAGAGTAATTGTGAAGCCAATCACTCCTGTGGTTTTCCTGTGGCATTCCTTTTCTCAGATGGCCTTAGAGAGATGGCATGTGATATTAGAATGTTTGGAAAATTATGACCATTTAGAAAATCATGTGAATTGTCCAGTTGCTCTGTAGTTAATATTTTCACTGGCAGAAGCATTAGCATGTTATGCCTCTGTCCATCTGGAATCACAGGATTTATGTGAAGTCTACCTATGTTGGGAACAAAGGCAACCTACTGACTCAATTTGAGTTTTAATTGTCCCCTAGCCCAAATGTTTTGAATCTTTTTGTGTCCATGATTTTACTGGGTGATTCACAAACTTAGTGACAAGGAGTTAACATATTTCAACTCTTGGACCTAGATGTGATTTGAGTAGAAGTTTCCTAGGCTGTTGAGGTGGTCCTTATGAAAAATGCTAGCTCCACTCCAAATTCTGAATGACATCTGGGACTAAGGAATGACACATCACACTACTAGCCACCCATTCCCCATTACCACTGCCAGCAATTTCTTCTTACCATTCCTCCTTAATTTCACTTTAAGAACTATCAGAAAGAGACGGATAACTTAATCAAACTACAATTGCTCAGTGTTTAGTGTGGAGGACATTTGCTGGTTAAGGTGATAGCAAACAAGATTTGATAATGCTGAACTACAACTTGATAAATTGAACAAGGATTCCATCATTACCATCTGTTGCCTGGGTGGCTTCTAGGAATAAGCCAATGGGCAGGGGTCTTCAGTGTCAGGCTTTTCTCATTCACTGGCTGACTGAGCTGTCCTAAAGCTTAGGGATTAAGTTGGCAAGTTTTGAATCCTGTTTCTTGACTGGGATCTTCCCTCTAGGAGAGTTTGAACTCATGTCACACACACACATTCCTATGCAGAGTCAGGCTAGTGTTCACTTTGGGAAGAATGTAGAGAAGAAGTTTGGATCATTGTGGCTGCTCTGGGAAGGAGCAGAAAGGATTCGTTCTGCCTGTTCATTTAACATTTATTTATTAAGTGCATTCTATATGCTGCTCACTGTGCTAGATGCTGAGGATATAGTGAGGAGCAAAATGGACATGCTTTTGGTCCTCAGGGAGCTTACCATCTAGAAGAGGAGTTGGGCTTTAATCAAACAACTATGGTAATAGTAATGATTATTTATTCACAGATTGATACAAGTATTCTGAGGGAAAAAAACCACACATGATTCTCTTAAAGCATATAGCAATGAAAACTGACTTAGAGCGAGAAGCCAAGGAGGTATGTCTGTGGAGGAGATATTTGAACTAAGATCCAAAAGATGAGTGGGTGAGTGGGGGTTATCTAAGTGTCTGTTTGGGTGGGTGTATGGGGTGAGGAGGTCATACTGAGAAGAATATTCCAGATTGACAGAAGCACATATGTGCAGGCTCTGTATTAGGAGGAACTGTTCTTAGACATGGAGCTGAAAGAAAGGGGGTAAGTAGAACAAGATGAGGCGGGAAGGTAGGAAGGCTAGCTATGCAGAGCTTTGTAGATTCTGAAAAAGCATTTGGTGCTTATCCTAAGATTAACAGAAAACCATTGAAATGTTTTGTTAGGGTCACAATCCCAGCGGGGCCTCTAGAATGTTAGGCCAGGCCTGCTGGGAGTGTTGGTGTCCGGTGTGTGATCTGGTGCTGCAAGAAAGATGCAAAGAATTGCACAGAAGTTAGATTTGAAAATATAGTTTATTTAGAATGTAAGTGAAAGAGAGAGAGAGGATTCACCTCCCCAAGGTAGGGGAGGGGGCCAAAGCCAGGAAACATGGCCTGGCCATAGCTGAGAGAGCACATAGCCACACCATAATCTAGTAAAGCAATGGCCCTAGGATGCTTGTGGTTGAATCCTTTAAATCCTTCCCTTTGATGAGGGAAGGTCAAGGTGATTGGGTGGTGGTCTGCTTCACGTCATTATGAAGGAGCAGGTAAGTGCAGGTACTGATATCAGGTGATGGACAGCAGGCAGATGGGTGGGTTAGTCACATGATTGCTGCCATGGTGGTAAGGTCTATCTGTGTCATGAAGGTCACAAAGGGCTAATTTGGGGATTTGGGCCTGGAGGGGTATTTCCTGCAAGAGACTTGTCAGACATTTTCAATTCACAAGTTCCTTGACTAAAAGGTGGTCTTATCATTTCTATGACTTTAGTCAGCCCAGGGGTAATCTTTGACTTTCTTCCTTGACAAGAAATCTGGAAGTCTCCTAGAGTTTATTATGCTAAACCATAAAGTGAAAGGTTGGACTGTTGGGCTGTCCTGGTCTTACATCTGAAGGAGATTTGTGAGAGGATGGGAAAGGCTGCTGCTTGGCCTGAAATAAAATGTAATTTAAAAATGTCTGAATGTCTCCTAAAGCCTGCCTATTGAAAATTTATTTTATCTATGTCTAACCTGTGGTTGATTTAAAGTGTGTGGGGAGTAAAGTCTAAGTAAAAATGGCTATGTTGAGGCAAAAAGACTATGCTAAGCTAAGTTTATTCTAGGTTTCTATAGGTGCCTCTTTTCACAAACTTACTTTTGAGATAAGGAACCCATTCCTGCAATAGCAACATCAATCCTTTCATGAGGGCTTTGTCCTCATGACCTAATCACACCTTAAAGGCCCCACCTCTCAACACTTGCGTTGGGGGTTTTCAACACATGAACTCTGGGGGACACCTTCAAACTGTAACAGTCACCATGGCCATAAAAGGATGCTTAATACCTGATTTGCCCTTATTAGCTGTGTGACCTTAGGCTAGTCACTTCTTAGAAGTTCAAGTGAATATCTTGAGTCGGATGTGGTGACTAAAATAAAGACTCATCAATCAAATGTTCCTCATGGTACAGAGCTCCTGTGCCTCTTCTCTATACCTCATGCCTCGCCCCCAGTTTATAAGTCTGAGGGCCCTCTGCTGTGAAAAACAGATGTCATAGAAAACCTGGAACATAGTTTGAGTTGAAAAGTCGGGATGGGTAAGCAGAACAGAAGGTTTTGGTCACCCACTGATGTTGTGGGTAGAAGGGCTCGTGATACTTTGAAGACACCCTGTACCCATCCCCTCCGTACCTGCTGACACTTGTTCTGACCAGTTGAACCTGTTTTGTTCTTCTACTGCCAGAGCACATAAGGCCTCTACAAAACCAAAGGCTGGATTTATTCCTCAGCCACCTTTCCCAGCCAGAAACTGCATAATTATCGCATGACATCCCTGCCACTATACTGAGCCTTCTGTGCCTTACTTCCTTTTTCCTATAGCATTGTGCATCTTGCCCTGTAGGATGGAAAAAGCACTATATAGGGAGACCACAGTGGTGGGTTCCAAACTCGTGTCTGCTTTCAGCTTACTATGTGACCCTGGTCAATTCATTTCATGTCTCTGGCCCTTTGGTAGGCTTCAGTACAGATAGCTTCAGCCATTTTTGGGGATTTGAAATTTCTTCTCTAAAACCTCAACTTCATAGTACAGCCTTTTCCCAAAGTTCCCCCCTCCTTTCATTCTAGATATTAGTGTATGCCCACATCTCAATTGCTTGAAATTTACTACCTCCACCTGTTAGGAGAGGAATCATGTCTCTGTTTCTCTTGGTAGGATTTCAGGAACTGGCAGTTGATCTGATTGCTAGAGTGAAACAAACCCTGAAGGGTCAGGTCCAGGTGACCCTGGAAATTCAGCAAGGTGTCATGTTTCCAGGATGGGCTGTCTAGTTCAGTGCAGGCAATCATTTGGCCCTGGGCATCCAAGATACAGCAGAGGAAGAAGGACCAGATGCTAATCTAGGGAGTTTACATACTTTTTTCCCCCCTCAATTTCACAACTCTGAGGTAGGTGATTTTATCACCATTTTATAGATGTGAGAACTTAAGTTTTAGGGAATATCATTCAGTAGAAAGTGACTGATTCATCTGAGGATACAGGGAAACAAAATATTTCTTGCTTCTAAGTAGGGAAGAGTGATAGAAGAGACGGACAAAACAGTGATCAAAGCACTAAGGTTACCCACTTTTGGTTGCAGAGCCAGGGCTTTCTGCATGCTACCTTCTTTGCAGAACAGTGAGGAGAGCAGCAAACCCAAGTAGATGACAAGACTGGCAGGCATCCTCTGGAGAATGGCCATTGGTATGGAGGCCTAGTCTTGGATTCAGAGCTGGGCTTTAGTCCTAGGAGGGACCTGAGGTCTTAGGCAGGTGACTAAGGCAGGAGCTCTATATGAACCTGAATCCATTTATAGAACAAAGCACCTGATTTTGTGTCTTATAGAAGGTGAAGCCTTGTGGTCAGCACTAACTGTATCCTGGAGTGCCACAAGAACCCCACAATGAGTCTATGGTATAAGAATAACAGGGAGGAAGGGTTGATAGCCAGGCCTAATGGGTGGGGGATGGGAGTTAGGGCTAAGTCTGTTTTAAGTATTTCCTGCCTTTAGTTAGAATTAGTCTGAGAACTGGATTTGAGTTGCTGAATCCCACTTGAATTAATAGCACTAGGATAGGCAGTGAGGGGCAAGGTAAGGCAAGGGACTTTAAAGGATGATGGGAGCCAATCTTCAGGTTAAAAAATAAGCCTTGTTAGATTCTACAAATTGCTTCAACTTTAAAATCAGAATAGTTTTCTTCTTAGCACAGCATTTGCAAGTGCTGGCTCCTTTTCCTGGAGACCCTTCCTTCCCTTTTCTCTGACCCTTCCTTCCCTTTTCGCTGACTAGCTTTGGGCTATAGCATCCTTCAGTCCTGCTTTGCCCCTCTTCTGTAAAAACCCCTGATAGTGCTAGGTTCAATTTCTTCATCTGTGAACTAAAGGGATTGTACTAGCAGACTGAGGCCCTAATATTCTGTACTCAAGAGCTCCTTTATCCACCAAACCTGAAGTTCATTCTGAAGGAATATTCCAGACCCTACCCTTGCCTATACAGTCTTCACATAACTGCGCTGAATCCCAACTAAAAGTCTGGGTTCTTTTTTTGACTGACCATGCACTTATGATTTTAATTTGGGGGTAAAATTGACATCCTCTCTCAGATCCTGGCCTTCTACCCTGGAATTAGGATTCTTGGGCCAAGTCTACATCTGTAGAGCATTACCATGGGCTTTTTGAATACCTATTCAAAAACTGATATGTGAGCTTGAAATTTGCAGTTCTAGTCTGCACATTAAGGTCACTTCCAAAGTCATTCTATACTATATAAAACCTGGGTGATATGGGAATTACCCTGGTTAGGAGTAAGGAAACTGTTTCTAGCCTTGCTACCAACTTCCCTCTGTGACTTTGGACAGATCCCCTCCCTGCTCTGGTCTTACCATGTTTTCTGTAAAATGGAGGGGCTCTTTCAGCTCTGGTTTTTATCAGGGACATGAAAGCCATCTTCTACACAGTCTCAGTTGCACAGCCTACTGTCTGGCCGAAGCTTTGGTGTGTTGGTTACTGATTATAAATCCTTAGATTCTTGCTTCCAGCTCTAGAGGGTGAAGAGGAACCATCCAACTGTCTCATTAGCATGAAGAAAAGAAAACAGTAATTATTTGTGCCTCCCTTGCTAATTCCTATAGGGTTGGTTCTTCTAGGGAGGAGAAGGAAAAAAACTGGAAATAGTTTCAGCTGAGGAAGGAGAAATGCTTTAGCTGTCCAGAAAATGCAGAGGCAAGAATGATTGTCTTACATATCTGTTGTATTCTGTGGACATTCCTCCAGGCAGCCTAGAGACTGCCTAGTTTGAGTTTCATCTATTTAGGGCATGCATTATGTTCTCATACATGGACGTGGGTTGGGCTCACGCCCTAATGTCACCTGTCATTAAGAAACCAACTGTCTTCTTTTTTTTGAGTTGGAGTCTCACTCTGTCGCCCAGACTGGAGTGCAGTGGCCACTCCCAGCCACTGCAGCCTCAACCTGCTGGGCTCCAGCGATCCTTCCGCCTCAGCCTTCCAAGTAGCTGGAACTACAGGTGCGCACTACCACGCCTGGCTAATTTTTTGATTTATTGTAGAGATGAGGTCTCGCCAAGTTGCCCAGGCGGGTCTTGAACCCACGGGCTCAGGCAGTCCACTCACCGCCTCCCAAAGCGTGGGATTACAGGCTGAGCCACTGAGCCTGGCTCCAACTGTCTTCTAAGGCCTCCTTTTTGATAAGCTGGGCATACTGACACCTGTCTTTGTTCGGAAATAGGAGAGGGCTTTACTGAGCTACTTTTTGTCCTGGCTGCATTTTTATTGTGTTTTTTTTTTTTTTTTTTTTTTTTTTTATATATTGTTTTATTTTATTATGTTATTGTGGGGTACAGTTAGGGGTTAGGCATACAAAAATATTTCGTTCAGGTACCCTTGTTGATAAGAGGTGTCTCCCCATCCTCAGATAGA
>CAUYQG010190501.1:0-58909 GCA_963574415.1 Tarsius wallacei | reverse complement strand
TGACCTCTCCCAGAAACAAAAAACTAAGTATCACATGTTCTCACTCATATAGTAGACCTTGATCATCCAACGTACTACCACAAGAAAATGACTGAGGGTGGTGGGAAAATATGGGGGGGGGGGAGGGCGATGGGATTAATGATGATAAATATCTGTCTGGGGATGGGGAGACACCTCTTATCATCAAGGGTGCCTGAATGAAGCATTTTTGTATGCCTAACCCCTAACTGTACCCCATAATACCATAATTAAAAAAAATTAAAAAAAAAAAAAAAAAGGAATGAACGATTGATACATGCAACAATATGGATGGACCTGAAAAGAATTCAGTTAAGTGAAGAAACAAAGTGTGGAAAACTGTATATCATATGAAATTCTAGATGCCTGAAAGCAGATCAGTGGTTGCCTAGTGCTAAAGGGCTGGTGTGAAGGATTGACTGCAAGAGAGGAGGAGATGACTTTTTGGGCCAAAAGAAATGCTCTGTATCTTGATTGTGGTGGTAATTACAAGAATGTATTTGTTATAAGGGTGTATATATCTGTAAAGTCATGAGAGCTATACATTTGTTAAAATCATGAACAGAAACAATATGTTTCACTTATTTATTTTAAATTTTTTATTTTAAAGATGTGGGGTACAATTCAGAGTTAAGTATACAAATGTTCATTATGCAGGAACCCTTGTTGATGAGGTGTGCCCCTCTGGCAGAATCCCACTACTGCCAATCCTGCCCGCCCCCCAGCAATTTCCCACTACTGACAATCCTTTTCTTATAGTATTATGATAATTGTTCAAGATCCACTTATGAGTGAGAATATGTGATACTCAGTTCTTTGTTTCTGTGATAGATCACTCAGTATTATAGACTCTAAGTCCATCCAAATTGCTGTGAATAATTTTGTCCTTCTTTATGGATGTGTAATATTTCATTGTGTGTATGTACCACATTTTTAAAATTCATTCCTCTTTCAATGGGTAGCACGGTTGGTTCCATGACAAACTATATATTTTAAATGGGTGCATTTTATTGTGTATAAATTATGCCTTAATATGATTAATTTTAAAAAATAGCTCCATATTTTTTGACACCTCTCCCATCAAGAGGCAGAGTCTCTGTTCCCACTCCTTGAATTTGGGTGGTCCTATGGCTACTTCAACCAATAGAGTATGGAAATGACTCTGTGTTACTTCTGAGGCTAGGTCATAAAAAGTCATGTAGCTTCTTCTCAGTTTCATTGAAATACTTGATCTGGAGGAAGACAGCTGCTATGTAAAAACTCCATCTACTGTGAAACAACCATGCTGAAGAGGCCAAGTATGGGTATTATGGTCCACAGTACTTTCTAGTTGAGCCCTACTTTCTAACTTACAAAGTGCCTGACGTGTGAGCAAAGTCATCTTGGACCCTCCATCCAGCCCATCCGTCAGTTAATTGCTGTTGAGTTGGTTTCAGTTGTTGATGCCACAAGGAACGAGAGATCACCAGCTACTAAACTACAGGGTCTATGAGTTGTAATAACAGTGTTATTGTTTTAGACCCACCAGTTTTGTTAGTGTATTAGTTACCTATTACTGCACAAAAAATTACTTCAAAATTTAGTGATTCAAGACAGCAATAATCATTTATTATCTCACAGTCTCTGTGGATTAGGAATTTGGGAGCAACTTGACTGGGCAATTGTAGCTTGGTGTATCTCATGAGGTGAGACATTGAACAGATTCCACTGCTGCCTGAGGAGCTTTTGGCTATGGGGAGTAGGGGCAGCCAAGTTAATCTTCAATTGCAACATAGTTGGATAATCCCCAGAATAGGGGTAAAAGGAGGGTGCTATGGAACACCTAACCCGGTCTTTTTTTAAATTTCTTTTTAAATTTTATTTTAAAGTTGTGGGGTACAATTTAGGGTTAAATATATAAATGGTCAATGTGCAGGTAAACTTTGAGCCTCACTTTGGTTCCCACTTTACCTGGTTTGAAATCAGGTACCTTACCTTTATTGATGAGGTGTGCTCCCTCCCCTCCCCTGGCAGTTTTCCACTACTGCCAATCCCTTTCTTATAGTATTAAGATAATTGTTCAGGATCTGCTGAGTGACAACATGTGGTACTCAGTTCTTTGTTTCTGTGATAGATCACTGACTATTATAGACTCTTAAGTTCATCCAAGTTACTGCGAAGTGCATACTTTTGTTCTTCTTTATGGCTGCCAGATATTTCATTGTGTATATGTACCACATTTAAAAAAAAATCCAGTCCTCTTTCAATGGGCAGCACTGTTGGTTCCATGTTTTTACTATTGTGAATAATGCTGCAATAAACATACATGTGCAGATATCTTTTTCATAGAGTGATTTGAGTTCCTCTGGGTATATTCCTAGAAAGGGGATTGCAGGGTTGTATGGAAGGTTGATTTTTAGATCTTTTAGGAATCGCCAAACTCTAACCCAGTCTTAAGGACCAGGAAATTCCTAGAGAAAATGAGGTCTAATGGCGACTTGACAATAAGCAAGGATTAGTCAGTTTGGAATGTTGGGTGAAAGGGGCTGGGACAGAGGTCTGGCATATACAAAGGCCTAGAGGTAAAAATGAAAATGATGAGTTTCTATTGGCTCTAAAGAGATTTATTATGGTTAGATAATAGAGTTCTAAGGATAGGAGAGGAGTGAGATAGGAGGCTGGAGAAGCAAGAAGGGACAGATTGTGACAGTTCTTCTGAGCCATGCTGAGGGTTACAGGCTCTGTGATGGTGACAGAAGTTTACTCTGGCTAGTGTGGAGGAGGGGTCAGGACAGGGTCGGGTTCTAGCATGAACTTTGTTGGCCACAATTGCAATCTTTCTTTTGCCTCAGGGCCTCTCACTTGGGTCCAGTTTCTGGTCCAAGGAACATGTGTCAGGCTCTGCCATTTGCAGGGCTGCAGTGACTGGCAAAGAGAATGACCTCATCTCTCTGGCTCAAGTTGTTAGTTTGCCTAATCTCTGGAGATATCTGTGACTCACATGAGATGCCCACCTCCACACCAGGAAATAGTCTATAAAACTACCATCACCACAAAACTAGCAAACATGTTAAAAGAATTAGAACATATGGAATAACACTACCTCATATCTAGAGAATGAGGCAGTATAAATTCTAATTTACATCTGTTTGCAGGAAGAAAAATGGCATCTGTCTGCAGGAAGGAAAATAAAAGGACATTTTCAGCAATATCTACCAATATTAGCAAATCCAAGGTAGTGCTCTGCATTTTTAAATAAAAGGAATAATGGGGTTGTGGATTACTGCCTACACACTTCATGTGGTTTTGAGGATATACTAATCATTTTACCTTTTATACAGCACACTAGCTAAGAAACCATTGCAAAAAGACCATATTGTTATTCCATTGAAATGAAATGTCTAGAAAAGGCAAATATACCGAGACAGAAATTGGGCTATGTATACCAGAAGGTTACCAGCAGAGGGCCCACTTGGAACGAGAGCTGCCCAAGTGAAGCCAAGACCCACTGAAAGGGGTGTTGCAGAGAGAATACTCTTTGGACCTTGAATTGGAAAGATCCTTTTTCTAGTGAATGCATCTGACTTTGGGAACTTCCCGTTGTGGAATCTGGTGAGACTGAGAGATATAGTTTACAGAACCACTCTTGAACATGAAATTTGGAGTCGGTCCAGGGTTCTGAAGCTGCTTACTAGTTGTGAGACCTTGGACAAGTCACTTCACCTTCTGTACCTCAATTTCCTCATCTGTAAAATAGAGGAAATGTTGCATACCTCTCAGAGCTGAAGATTAAATAAACACTGGGTACAATTCCTGGAATATATAGGTTCTTAATAGATGCTAGCTCTCTATACCTTCTAAAATATGTGAGAATGCCAGAAAGTAGGACAATGTGGAGCTCTTCTGTGTCACATTTCTCACGTGGCTGGAAAGCACTTTTGTCACCTAGTTAGCATCTATATTTGATGATACCCAAATATACATCTCAGACCCAGCTTCAAATCTGCACAGCCAGCTGCCTACTCAGCATCAGTTAGATGGCTCACAGCCACAGCATGCCCCAAACTCATTCTCTCCCATTCCTGCCTCCTGGAGACTGTGTTCCATACTTAGCAAATGGCACCAGCATCCACTTAGCTATTCAAGCCTGAAGGCTAACTAGGAGTTGCTCTAGACTCTTCATTTTTCTCATCTTCAGATCTAGTCAATCTTCAAGTTTTATCAGTTTGCCCAGAGACGGTGTAGATTTGTGACTCCATCCATTATTTTTATCCAGAAATAGTTGTTGAGCAGCTATGAGGTAGGCACTATGTCGGGCTTTGTCTTCAGGCTCTGCCTTCTCTCTAGAACAGGCCTCAATCTTCTCCTGACTTGACTTGAACTCAATTCTTTCTCCACATTCTGTCAGAAACTCATTCCCTTGTTTAAGACCCTAAATCATTTCCCACAGAACTTTTAGGAAGGAGTTTCTGACATGGCTGATAAGACCTTCCAACATCCAGGCCCATCCAGGTCTAGGTCAGTTTTCCTTGTTATATGCTCTAGTCATTGGTTAGTTCCCCAGAAACATGCCCTAACATTGGGGTTTGAGTGCAAGGAGTATATTTGGGAGATAGTCTCAGAAAGCTTTGGTAGAAAAATGGGGAAATGGCGAAGAAAGAGAAAGAAGCCAATTCAGGGTGAGTTAATAAGTAAGTTACTGGGAGATTAGTAACTGGAGCTTGATTTCACTGGGAACTATGGGAGACAGCGTAGAACTGTCTGAGAGTTGTCCTGCCCAGAGTATGAGAAAGCTGGATGGTTGACTGATTTGTTATTGGTTGAAAACTATTTGTCATTGGTTGAAGACATTCATTCCCTAGCATTTATAGCCTGCAGGTGCTGACCATGCCCCACTCCCTGCCTGCTAGAGAAGTCCTCAGTCAGGACTGGGTGTTGTAGGGGCTTGCAGAAAGAAGCCCTAGGTTTGCCTGGTAAATGCTGAGGGGATGTGGGCAGAGCACTAGACTATCCATCACAGTTCCCAGAATGCACTTTACCTTTCTTTTATAGCTCTCCTTACCCTTGAAATGACTTATTCAATGTTGATCATTCCAGCTAATATGTTCTGTCAGGGTGAAGACAATATCTCTGTTTCAACATTATAGCACCAGTGCCTCAGCACAGAACCTGACATATAAAAGATGCTCAGAGATAGTGACTGTTTTGATAAATGAATAAAAAGTTATTATTTCCACAAAGTAACCCAGGCATGTCATGCTGTGAGAATGCCAGAAAGTAGTACTGGACAGACAAATTTACACATGCATAATAAAACCTCAAAGTTATTGTGACATTTGAATTCACATAAATCACTGATATTATATTTAATTGAGGGCCTTGCTAGGCTTTCTAAATAAACCTTGGGAAGCAAATTTGAATTCTTTTGCATGAAGTACATTTCTAATACTTTTATTCTTGACCTGGGCCATTTCACATTGTACCTGGGTCAGGAAAGATGAAACATGGGGAAGCACTGGGGAGACATGAAGGTTTCTCAGAAAGTCAAAAGCAAGACTTCAGAAAGATTAACGGAGCAGGAATGGAAAAGGGGAGAGGCCAGAGGCTAGGAGCCAAGAAGGGAGGGCAGAGGCCTGAGACAGTGAGGCTGGGGGAAACTTTTGGGCTATGTGAAACTTTTGGTTGTGGATCACCAGACTGGTTGGGGGACGGAGGAGTCACTTCAGTGAATGAATCAAAGTATAAACAATGTGCAAATGTAGTTTAGGTTTTTATCCAACTCCTTCACAAATCCTTTCCTGCTACTTTATTTTTGAAGTTATTTCCTAAAGAACAATGTGGGTGTTTGTAAGAAAAGCAATAAGCAATCATAAAAGTTCCCTGTAAATAATCAAGAATGCAAGCTCCTTCTGCTGTTTAAGTTTAAAAAGGAGGTGAAGTGGCATTTATTTTTGTATGCTCATGGGATAAGATGTTAATATCCCCTGTGTACATCATATAACTTTATCTGAAACTAATAAACTTTGCAGTTCTCTTCAAACTTTGTATACATTTAAAATAGCGGGCCTGGTACAGTGGTGTGTACCTGTAGTCTCAGCTGCTCAGGAGATTGAGGCAAGAGGATTCCTTGAGCCCAGGAGTTTGAGGCCAGCTTGGGCAACATAGAAAGATCCTGCCTCTAAAAGAAGATGAATAAATAAAATGTAAAAAACTTTCCTTCAAATGTTCTATATCTTAATTGTGATGCTGGTTTCATGGGTACATATATCCATACATATATTTCAAAACTTACGTTATTTTGTGTGGAGATATCTATACCTATGTCTATATCTACATCTACAGCCATATTTATATTACCAGAGAAAATGGTTTTGTGCAGCACAAAAGATGGATACATAACATTTCCCAAGAAATAATGTCTTCTTGGTATCACAAAATTTTTCTCTCTTCAAAAGTTTCTGTCCCAATGTCTACATTTGAGGAGGAAAATGCAATATTACTTTTTTTTTTTTGAGAAAGGATCTCACTCTGTTGCCCAGGCTGGAGTGAAGTGGAGCAATCATAGCTCACTGTAACCTCCAACTCTGGTCAAGCAATCCTTCTGCCTCAGCCTCCCTAGTAGCTAGGATTATAGGTGTGTGTCATCATGCCTGGCTTTTTTAAAATTTAAAAAAAATTTTTTTTAATGAGATGAGGTCTCACTATGCTGCCCAGGCTGGTCTCAAATTCCTGGACTCAAGAGATCTCAAGCAATCCTCCTGCCTTGGCTTCCCCAAAGTGTTGGAATTACAGGCATGAGCCTCTGTGCCTGGCCCAGTATTACTTTTCATTATCATTTATTTTTGCCCCAGAGGGTTGCCAGAAGTTGAAGGGTTTTAGTAACTGTGGTCCAGAACCTCTAAAGGTTTAAAGCAGTGGTTCTCAACCAGGGTGATTTATTTCCCCCTGTGAACATTTGGCAATGTAAAGATATTTTACATTGTCTTGACTGGGGAAGGGGTCCTACAGGCATTTAGTGGGTAGTGGCTAGGGATACTGCTAAAAATCCTACAACATGCAGGGCAACCCCCCACAACAGTTGAACTAAATTTTAATAATGCTGGGACTGAGAAACCCTGGTTTACAAAAGACCAGTTACAGGCTGCCAGGCACAGTGGCTCACACCTGTAATCCCAGAACTTTGGGAGGCAGAGGCAGGAGGATTGCTTGAGGTCAGGAGTTCGAGATCAGCCTGGCCAACATAGCAAGACTCTGTCTGTACAATAAGATAAAATAAAAAATAAAAAAACAAAGGAAAAGGCCAGTTACAGAAGTGTGAATATTGTTATGGGATAGCAGAAAGTAGAGAAAACATGCTCTATCATTATTCACCCATTCTTCATCTGCTCTTATAAATTGCCAGAGGCTCCATTCTGAAGGAACACTAGTCATTATGTGTGTTCCCCAGGGTAGGAGTTAGGTTTGGAGTCACAGCTGTAGCCAGAAGCTCTGATTCTGCAGTCATTGGGTTAATTTCGTTGTCAGCAATGGTCAGTAATAGCTCTGTCAAATGGTTTCCCTGCTTCACCATTTTGACTTAAAGAGCATGTATTAAGAAAAAAGGAGTGTAGTAGTATATTTGTTTATAGACTGGATGGCATAAGCAAAAGAAACTTACTTTTCACAGTTCTGAAGCCTGGAAGTTTCAGATCAAGGTGCTGCCGGGGTTGGTTTTTGGAGAGGTTTTCCTTCTGGCTTGTAGATTTCCTTCTGTGCACTTGGGAAGAGACAGACAGAAAGATCCCTGGTATGTCTTCCACTCCTTATAAGGAGATCAGTTCTACTGGATGAGGGCCCACCTTTATAACCTTAATTACCTCCCGAAAGGATCTATTTCCAAATACAATCACAATGGGGGCTAGGGCTTCAACGTATTAATTTGGAAGGATACAATTCTGTCTATAATAGGAGCACTGCAAATAAATATGGGACAGAATAATGACTGAATTTGGAGCCTGATTCTGTAAATGGAAAGTTAGAAAAATAGTGCATATTGATCACTTGAGTAGAAAATTTTGAATTTTCTCTCCTAGCTATTTTTTGGGATAATTACAGAAAAGAGCAAAGGGTTGAAACAAACAAACAAACAAACAAAAAGTAAACATTTTTGTAAAAGTGAAGCCATGGAATGTGTTGGAGAAGGAGTCATTTCCAAGGGTTAAAAAAATGTCAGAGGAATGTATATCTATGCATCTATGTGTCTACTTTTTCTATGTATCTATGTATGCATTACGTTATGTATCTATCCTATATTTGTGTGTGTGTACATGTGGTTGTATATATGTATACATACCAGACAGACTCAGGGACACCAGACTTATAGGGATGAGGTGGGGGTGGGTTTATGGCAGGAAGCTGAGACATACTGATTATAATTATGGGAAAGTTCAAATGATGGACAGTGGGATCCTCAGTCTTCTTTCTTAGACCTACTTCAAGAAAGACCTTACTCTCAAATGGCCACTAGATATATGTTTCCCTCCTCCTCAGACAGGAGATTGGAGGCTTCTTCTCTACAGAACAAACACTTCCACGTACTCACATTTGAAAGATTCAACACAAGAAAGCAGTGAAGGAATCCCAGTATGATAGTTGTGCGGTGGACCTAGAAAGTAATCAGTCCACACTAGAGGAAGAGAATTGGAGGGTTCTGAGAGCGATATTGCAAAAATTGGAGTGAAAAGATTATTTGATATATGTGAATACTTGGAAAACGATAATGGGAACTTGACAGGTCCAAACAAGTATTTGTATAGAGTCATAGGAAACTTTGTAACTGAAAATAGCGAGACAAGTATTAATACAGTTGGGAAAAATAAAAAGTTGTTCAAGAAAGAAAATATAGTATACTATCTAGCTCAACAGTGCATATTATTTACTTGCCTTTTTGTCATATAAATAGTGAATAATGATTTATAAAAAATTGGAAGAATAGAGGATGGAATAAGTGAGGCCAGAATTTGTGGGAGAACTAAATTATCATCTATAATAGCAAGTCATTAGTTTAGTTTATGTTAAAAGTGATATTTTAAATTAGTGAGAAACATCTATTTAATAAACAGTTTTGGAATTTCCACATACAATATATTACAAAATAAAATTAGACTCTTAAAATTTATTAAAGTACAGATGCTTCTCAACTTATGATGAGTTACATCCTTTTTGTTTTTTGTTTTTTTTTGAGTTGGAGTCTCACTCTGTCACCCAGACTGGAGTGCAGTGGCTGCTCCCAGCCACCGCAGCCTTGACCTGCTGGCTCCGGCGATCCTTCCATCTCAACCTTCCAAGTAGCTGGAGCTACAGGCTCGCTACCATGCCCGGCTAATTTTTTGAATTATTGTAGAGATGAGATCTCGCCAATTTGCCCAGGCGGGTCTCGAACCCACGGGCTCAGGCAATCCACTCACCTCAGCCTCCCAAGGCGCGGGATTACAGGCTGAGCCACCGAGCCCGGCTGAGTTATGTCTTGATAAGCCCATTGTAAATTGAAAATACCTTAAGTCAAAGATGCAAATATGCATACTTAACCTACCAAACATCATAGCTTAGCTTTGCCTACCTTAAATGTGTTCAGAACACTTACATTAGCCTACAGTTGGGCAAAATCATTTAATACAAAGCCTATTTTACAATAAAGTTTTAAATATCTCATATAATTTATTGAATATTGTACTGTAGTACATTTTCTACTGGCTGTGTATCATTTTCATACCACCATACAGTGGACAAATCATAAGATGGCTGTTATTAATGTAAACCATTGTAAGTTGGGGACTTTCTGTAATAAACATTTTTCAATGAGTGTTTCAAAAATAACTTTGGAATAGAAACAGCCTTCCTAAGCAAGACACAAGCTTCAAAATCCATAAAGGAAAATGATGGACAGATTTGAGCTCAAAAGAACAAAAATTTAGGAGTGACAAGAATGAAGTTAAAACATAAGCAACAAACCTGGAATAAAATATATACAACATATTTAAGAAATAAAGGATGAATATATATATATATAAAACTTTTTTTGTAGTAATCTGTGGTTCTTTTACAAATCTATTTTGAAAAGATATTTAAAATATCTTTTTCCTTAATCATATTTCTAATATTCTCATTTCTTTAAACATATCAAGCAAAGTTATATTCTAAATCTGATCATTCTAATATCTGCAGTCTTTGTAGCTCTGTAGTTCTGATTCTATATTTTATTGTTTCTGCTAACTCTTGCTCATAGAAACTTGTTTCCTGATGTTTTAATTGCAAGTTCATGTTCATTGAAACATTATATGTGGGAACTCTGAAACTTTGGCATAAAAGTTCTTTTCCTGGAAGTTTGCTTTTACTAACCAAGTGCCTCACAACATTACCAACCCAGAACCACTCTGTACAATAACTGTAGTTAGCAATTTCCCCCCTCCCCTTCACTGCCCCCAGCATCCAAATGGTTTTTTCATAGTCACTTTTGTAAATCTGATCATGTCATTTCCCCCTGCTTAAAAGTCTATAGACCCACTCATTTATCAGGTCTCAGCTTAAACATGACTTCCTCATGAATGCCTCCTCCTTTAAATCAAGTCAGGTTTCCAATGCATGTTCTTACAGCATCTTGTACTTCTCATAGCATTCATAACAATTGTAACCCAATTATTTGTGTAATTATATTTCAATGACTGTCTTCACCACTGGCTGTAAACTTAATGATGTAGAGAACTGCGTTAATCACCTTTACTGCTATATGTCCGGAATCTAACATAGGGCCTGATACATATTTGTTAAATGAATGAAAAATGAATATGTTAGTGGTTTGGGAAATATTACCATGGAAAAAATCTAGTTCCTAGCTCTGTTATGTTCCAGCTATGTAAATGTTTCTAAGTTATTTAATGTTTCAAAGTCCCAGTTTATTCACTTGCAAAATAGAAATAATACCCACCTTGTATGGTTGTTGTGAGGGTTACAAAAGATATATCTAAATATTTATTATATCTAAATATATAGATGTATCTAAATAACGACATAATGGAGCTTGACAATGATAGATGCTCGATAAGTGATAGCTTTTATTATTATTCATCAGATATGCCTCATAAGTTCTGGGAAATTATGTCAACCAATTATTTGGCACATATGCACTTTCAGCATACTCGTGGCCATTTCAAAGACAGAGTAATGTAAAGAGCTCTTGGCCACTTGATGAATTACTGTATAAAGATGATAATTACTGAATTATTCCAGAAATTTTCATTTTAAAGTGATGTAGACTTAAAATTACATAAAACTTCTTTTAAAAGTAAGCCAGTATGATGATGTCATTGGTGTATGTATATATCAAAATTTATTAGGTCATAAATTTTAAGTATGTGCAGCTTATTATCTGTCAGTTATACCTCAAGAAACCTCCTTTATCTCTTTTTTGAGATAAAGCTAAAAGAGAACTTTATTGAGGTATAATTGATATACAAAAAATTACATACATTTAACATATACATCTTTGTGAGTTTGGACAAATGCCTACATTTATAATACCATCACAACAACCATGATATTGAACATATCCATCACCTCCAAAATTTCCTTGTGTTTTTGAAAGCTGTTTTTTACAAAAAGAAAAAACTTAAGCCACCAACGAGTGGAATGAAATGTATGAATTAGTTCTATTATTTAGGATGAAGTTTGATTCATTTGATTCTTTTTTTTAACAAAGAGAATCTATTTTAATTATTTGGCTTCAACCGGAGGACAATTTAATTGTTTCTCAGATAGGTTTTTCTTTGGGATTTGCACTGCAGCTTGACAAATGTCGATGCCATCACTGTTGAAACTCCACTCCTCAAATGTAAATATTTGCTAAAGGTTAATCTTGCTTTGATAATACAAAAGGAAATTTACCTACTTTTCAAAGTCAACAAATGCTTTTTTATAGTAGTGCCCTGAAAAATATGCACAATGCCAGTTTTTTTTTAAAGCTGGTATCCTTCATAGATCTGATCCTGGTGAACTTGGGCCTTTTTCTGAAGAGTGACTACTTCAGTATACAATTGATGAATCATGAGTATCCACACATGATTCAATCAACTTTATTTCTGCTGCTGTTAAGGCAGCAACAATCTGTATTATTTATTTATTAACACCCATTGGATACACCTAACTTGGTTTAGCCAACCCAAAGACCTGTGAATAAAACCCTAGAGCATAGAACTGAAAGTCGAGCAAAAGCAGGTGCTGCTTCCATGAATTTAGTGAAGAACTTTGAGATAGAGTGACCTACATTTTGTTCTTCCAAAAGCTGACCCTGCGACAATAACTTGGATGTTCATTTAGAAAGGTGGTTTATTTAGGAAGTGAATCTATGAAGCACAAATGAGGAAGAGAAGGAAGTGGAGAGGGAAGGGAGAAATGCCAATAAAATGTGTGCTAATGTAAGTTATTGCTATGGGAAACTGGGGCTCCATCTTAATAGGGATGCTCTCAAGAGTCATTTGAACAAGCTTCAAAATTGTCCTACTGTGGGATAGAGAAGTCAGCATGTTTATCCACATAATCCTGTCTTCATTGTTTGAAAGATGCCTCTCTGAGAAGTGGGGGTATTAATTCTGTCCCCCTTCACATACACTTGTGGGCTGAACAAACTTTTGTGAACTGAAGAAAGTCCTAGGTAGAGACACAGGAAGATACCAACCATTGAGATGGAGCTACAGGTAAATTCAGAGGTTAGTTAAGGAGGTATGTCTGGGACATCAAGATAATATGTTACATGGAAAGTTTAGAATCTTTGATGTGATAGAATATCAGTGTATTGACAAATGTGTAGTGGCATGGTTAAAGCAAAGGATTTATAAATTCTGGAAGGGTTTTCCTTCACCATTATATGCCCAGAATGAAATGAAATTGATGAAATACACAATTAGTTGGTGAAGTCAGTTGTTTGTTATCCTGTAGATAGCTGGTTTTCAAAGTGTGCTTCCCAGTCCAATAATATCAGAATCACCAGGAATTAGTTAGAAATGAAAATTCTTGGGCCCTACCTCCAACACTATTGAATTAGAAACTCTAGGGGTAGGACTTAGAAATCTGTACCAAGCTCTCTAGGTGATTTTGATATATACTAAAGTTTGAGAACTGTGAATGAAGACAAAACATAATACTGAGAGGCTTAACTTATGTCCCAATTACAGGGTAGTAGACTGAGTATGGAGAGAACTATCTGGTTTCTCATCTTAGTTTGTTGTGAACATGGACAAATTAATTGATATTTATAAATTATTTCCAATCTATAAAATGAGAAGTTTGGATTAACATACTGGTGTTTCAAACTTTTTTTTAAAGTATTAGAATTCTTTTTTCCAAATAAATTCTTCTTGAAACATTAATATATAAGACATGACTGGGCATGGTGGCTCAAGTCTATAATCTTAGCACTTTGGGAGGCCAAGGTGAGGGGATTGCCTGAGCCCACGGTTTCGAGACCAGCATGGGCAACTTGGTGAGACCTCATCTCTACAATAAATCAAAAAATTAGCCAGGTGTGGTAGCATACACCTGTAGCTCCGGTTACTTGGAAGGCTGTGGTGGAAGGATTGCCTGAGCCCAGCTGGTGAACGCTGGGGTGGTTGTGAGCATGTCAATGCACTCCAGCCTGGGTGACAGAGTGAGATTCCAACTCAATGTGTGTATATATATATATATATATATATATATATATATATATATATATATACATAAAACATATGAGGGGGGCCAAAAAAAAACCCAGAATTTTTTTGGAGGGCTGGCTCTTTTTAGTATAGTCTCCCTCTGCTAGGTAAGTGTCAAGGAACCCATTGTCATCAGTGTACCCCCTAGTGTTGCTGTGACGGGTTGCGTTTGCTTCAGATAATTTTTTTTTTTTTGGAGATTCTTTCAATGTGTTTGCCCATTTCATGATGGGTGATGAGTGTTCAGTAGTTTTTGACCAAAAACGACATGACCCTGGTGCCCTACCCTCTGTATTCACCCATTCTCACCCTGAGCTAAATATTTTATTTCCCCATATGAAAAAAGTCCTCAAAGGGAAGTGTTTTGCCAATGCAGAAGATGTAAAATGAAAAACGGCAGAAGTACTAAAAGGTATCAAAATTAGTGAGTTCAAAAACTGTTTTGAGCAGTGGAAAAGGTGACTTGATAGGTGTATTGCATCAGATGGCGAGTGACTGCAGTTTAAACATGTAAGGATAAATACACAATTTTTAAAAATAAGCTTCGGTTTTCTTTGGGTTTCCCTTGTATAAGACACATAAAAACAGAATTATTGGTTAGGTGTAGTGGCCCAGTCTTCTTACCTTCCCTAAGGTGGTTTCCTGTGTACTACTGCAGATCTTTAGGGTTTTAAGAAGTATAGTTTGAGAACCATTGCACTAGAAGACCAGGGTTCCTCTGCAATATGATCTAGGACAGCAGACAGACGTAACCATGAATACTTGATGATGGTGTCACTACAGTAGACCTGGGATCACACACCTTGGGTTCAACATCTTGGCTATACCTCTACTAGCAGGACAATCATGAACAAGTCATGTAGTCTCTATGGCTTCAGCATCCTCATTTATAAAATAACATTGACTCCAATTCTTGTCATACCTGTCTTAAAGGGCTGTTGAGAAGATCAAATAAAATCATGCATGTGAACATACTTTATGAATTGCTAAGTCTTGTTTAGTTGAAAGGGATTATTGTGGGAGAATTATCCTTCCAGGTAATTATCCTTCCAGGAATTATCCTTTCTTTTGTAATTGCTGCCAAAGATAGGTAGAGATAGACAGAGAATGTAGATAGTTAAATAGTCTGTAGTTTCTTCCTCATCTTAGAGGAGTGCAAATATAATTTTTCTTTTAAATTAAAAACCTGTTTGCCGAGATGGGTCACTTTAAATAAAATGGTGCTTAAGCAGACCTGAATTAACTGGTTGAATCATTCTACAAAGCTTGTACAAGTTGTGTTTGGGTGATAATATCTAAAGAGATAGTTATTCTTAACAATTTACTGTCCACATACTAATAATTCCAACATATATTGGAATATGTTGACCTTAACATTTGTAGCTGCTTGCATATTCAGAAAATTTTTAGTATCACACAAATTCATATTTATTTGGTTTTAAAAATTTCCTGTCAGATGGGTCTTCTGGGAGAGATTCCTTCAACCACTGTAGAGATACCTGAGAAATACTAAAAACAGTATGTTTTATGGCTATATTTTGCCACCAGGGAAGTCATGAATAAGACGATCTAGTAGGAATGTCAAATATGGTTATTAGAGTTAGATGGAATGGCAGAAGGCCAGGATGATGTTTGAAAACTATTATCCTTAGAAACAGATATTTGCCAGTAACTCTCAATGGCCATGCTGAGGGCAGCTACCACCTGGACCTGCCAACATTTTCTAAGTGTGTCTCACTTTGCATTTCCTAAACACGTTCTCGCCATTACCTGGATCTTCAGTCTAACACTGTTGTACTCCAATCAGAACTCTTTGAGTAGAAATCCACACAGACTCAACAAGGATTTGCTTATGACCACCCCACATTTGGGTGAAGGGGCTATCAACATTCCTGAACCTTGGAGCTGGTTAGGCAGCCATGGAGCAAACTTCCTGTAAGCATGCTCATTCACTCATTCAAAAATGAGACAGATATCCAGAACTTAATATTTATCAGGCACTCTGCTGAGACCCACAGGTTATGGAGGAGTCAGGTAGGCAGGAGCAGAGGGTAGGAAGACAAAGAGGCATGGAGGGGAGCAGAGAGTGTTTCAAGCAGAGATAGTAGCACATAGACCCAGAAGACAAAGTGTGGCATATTCCAAAGACTGAAGAGAGTTCACAATAGGTAAAGTATAGGAAGTCATGTGGGTAGTTAGGTGAGCCAGTACCAGGTCATGAATGACCTTGTCAGCATGGTCCTCTTTTTCCTCATCTGTTTAAAGATAAGACTGATGCAAAGCAGTGCTTCTCCAACTGCTCCATTGAATTCATGGGGTGGGGTGGGGGCGGGGGTGTCCACCAAGGGACCTCGGAGGACCCTGGGGAACAGGGGTGGAAGGGAATAGTTCTGGACTTTATTCATTATCCAATATCCATTTCAAATGTTGGGGATCCAAAGGTAGTGTTGGAAGACAGGCCTTTATGCACTAAAAAAATGATTGAAAGCTGCCAGGTCCCCTTCAGCTCTGACATCCTCAGATAACATAGGATTTCATGCTGCTCCCTGTGAGGCAATGCTATCTGGATTACTGGGGCCATTGGCATGTTGTCTCCCAAGAAGCAGCCTATTTCTGGCTGAAAACACTCAGGGTTGTGCGAGTAAACCTCCTGGGACATTCTGTACTGTTTTTCACAGAAGTTTCAAAAATGGCCCCTGAAATGTCTACTTTGCCACTTTCACTGTTTGTCTCTTAACATCAGCAGGAAAGAGGAACCTTCTAGCCAACATCATACCTGCCTTCATAAATAGCAAGTGCATGGCAATATCAGTCCTTCTCCACTATGCACACATAGCTTTACACCACATCCATATACGTGCTGAAGGGAGTGAGAGGAGCATGTTGAACCACCTCTCCTAAAATGAGCACTCACTCTCTGGCTTACCCATCAGAGGCATAGTAATTCTATTGGTAGAATTGTCTGCTTTCTGTTTCTCCCCAGACTCTGGCTTTCCATACCAGCAGAGAATGTTTTAGCTTCTTCTCACCTGACTGCTTGCCTCTTTCACCTTGACTTGACTTCTTGCCTCTTTCACCTCTGGACATTGTCTCAGCCTTTGCTCACACATACATGGAATCTGCAGACTATCCCTGCCCACCCAGATTGAGGCCCTGGTTCCTCTGACGCAGAGCAGCCTGGCCATCTGCCCAAACCTTCACTGACAGTGGTCATAATTTAGGGAATCATTTTGGACACTTTCTTTGACAGTTCTGCCTGCTCTAGCACCTCCAAACTGGAGCCACTAGGTATTTCCAGCAGGAGATTCAGGCCTCCTCATTTCTCATGCCAATCTTGACAAAAGCAGTGTGTCTCAAAGTTTAATGTGCACCTGGGGATCTGGAGAAAATGAATAGGTCTAGGGTACCTGCATTTCTGTGACTAGGTCAGAGGTCCTGCGGTTCTAAGAAGCCCCAAGGTGATGTCAATGGTTCATGAACTTCACTCTGAGTAATAAGAAAGAGAACATGTAGAGACTAGCAACCTCGGTCTCACCTGGGGATAGGATCTGGAAAAAGGTTTTTGGGGTTTCTTTCGCTTATTAGTAAACATTTATTAAACACTCTTTCTATGTGGCAATTGCTATGCTGCTAAAAGTCATTCTTTGCTTTTAAAGAGCTTATAATATAATAGAATAAAAGTGTTTGTGCCTATATACTTTATATACCTGAATTCTCACAACATCTCTGTGAAATTCTTATTATCGTTGTCTTATACATGAGAAAGCAGAGTCTTAGAGAAGTTAAGACAGTTGTCAAAGGTTACACTAATAGGACACGACAGTTTGGATTCTAGTTCACATCTCTCGGGCTCTGAGCCTTCGTGCTTTCTAGGATATCTCATGAACCTTCTCTCTGATCTTCTTGTGTCGCTCACTGCCATCCATTGGGGTTTCTGCCTGTTTCCGTGCCTAACACTGAGCCCCACTCCAAACCCCAATCAACCTTGCCAGAAATTAGGGACCCAGATCTTTCCAGTCCCTCCTCACCCACACATCTCCCAGGGGGGTCCTGCTGTAGACAGTCCAATTGCCTGGACATACAAAACATTGCTCCATGCTGCAAAATGGCTTCTAGGAACTAGCCAGAAGAATATTCCCTTTCCTTTATAATTCACTCTCATGGTTCTCTGGAGCTACACTCCCAGCATGTCACTTCAAAAAGCACATACGTGATGTATTTGGCATAGCGAAACAAAGAAGGAAGTGGCAATAATTCATGCAGCATTCATTCTCCAACCTCTTAACTCAGGGCAGTATCCTAATAGTACAGATATCCTTTTCCTAGGGATGGATGTGGCAGCTAGTAGGTTCCTGTTGTGACTTGTTCCAAACCCTATCTCAGCTGTGCCAGTCTCTCTGCTAGAGTTCTGGGGAAAGCAGAAAGGGTGGAAAGATTCTGGAGGAGTCATCTATGCAGGATAAATGTTACACTGACAACAGAGCTTCTTTGACTTCTCCTAGTGCCCCCTAGTGCACTCCCTCTTTTCCTGCTTCTTAAGCAGGGCCTGCTTCTCAGGTCAACAAGGAACTCATTTCCTATTGGCTCATTTACTCATTTAATTTCTCTGGGAAATTAAATCACAGGAAAGGAGAAATATTTGCTATTGCCTCAGCTGCTTTATCTTACTTAGAATGGCAGAATTTAGGAATAGCTAGGAATTAAAATGCGTCATTGCCAGTTCTCACTGACCATTGTAATATTTTCTGTTTGTTACTTAATATAAACAATTTTACTCCAATACCCTCAGTATGACTTTTAGTGGGAAATCTCCAGTAAAATTCTGTTAAGCATTCCTCATGCTCAAGGGTGACACTTTCTCTCACATTCTGATCTCCCAAGGAAGATGATCACAAACCAGACATTAGGCAAACTTCCGTAGACCTTATGTCACTTTGAATGACACCTGCTACTTGTGTGAGTGTTCCCTCCCTTCTCTCAAACACCCAGTAGATGGTAATACCTGCCAAACCCAAGCCCAAGTTTGCCATGAACCTTTAGACCCTTTAGCTGAGCATCAGCAGGATACTCTGATCCCATTATCTCCAGTCGTCCTCTTCCCCACCTCTGTATGAATAGCTGAGGCCCCAGCACACTCCGCTCAGCAGCCCCCTGGTGCAGTTATACTATTAGACTGTTTTTACCACATCATGAGCAACAGCTCTGTAAGTCACTGAAACTCCTTATGCATTTGCCCCTACTCAGACAAAATGTAAACACGTTCATGGTCGGCAGTGTGGTGGCATGCGGTTTCCTTTAATTCAAAGTTAAAGTCCCCTCAGGGTTTCCCATGGTTTCCTTGCAAGTCCCAGAATTGTAACTTGTTCACTCTGAATATGAAGGTAGTTGATGAAACTTCAGTCTGACTAACCACAACATCCTGTAGATGACTGGGGGCTTATGTAGAATTTACACGTATCTTGAAAACTTTTGAGTGTTATTTGAACTAGTGCCCTAAGAAGTAACCTAGAGTAAAATCTTAAAGCTTCTCATCAATGTTTTCTTTTGGGGACTTCATTCAAGTTTTAAAAAATTTGTGGCCAAACTCTATAATTTTTTACCTAAAAGGTTGACTGTACAATTTTGGCAATTTCCAGGCATTTTTTGGTGGCAAATTCCTTTGAACCCAGTAACAAATGCTTAGTAGTATTGATAGTATTGAACACAAGTTAAAAAAAAAAATAAGAAAACTAAGAGAAAAAAAGGAAACCAGAAAAAGGGACAATAAATTAGTACATTTAGATGTTCTAAAAATTAAAGTACTAATATAAAGAATAAAGTGGTTTTGACCTTCTATCAAGTCCACATGCTATTTCTTGTCTTAGAAATTTTTGAATGATCTTAATGTAGGAAGTGTCTGAAGACTGTGCAAGCTGACTGCTATTGGCTTATTCAAATCTCTATTTTATTGTTGGTGAATATCAACTGGCAAGATGTGCTTAAAACTACTACTAGTGTTACAACTTGAATAATAATCTAGGACTCAGCACATTTCCCAAATAATCATCAATTATTCATTCATTCCACCAATATATATCACACATAGTGCATACTATGTGTCAAAAATTGCTCTGGGTTTTAAGCTGTAAAGTGATGAAAAAGACAATGTTCCTGTCTGTATGGAGCTTATATTCTAATGAAGGATTGAATGTTTGTTAATTGAGTACTTGAGTAAATGTGAGAGGGAGGAGGCTGGGAATGGGCTGGATAGTAGTAAAAGCAATTAACATTCCATGATAGTGCCTGGGGGCTTGGAGCCACAAGGAAGTCACTTCCAGGTGTCTGAGGCAACTTGGTGACCTTACCCATTATCTCCATATTCAGAGTCCCATAAGAAGACCCTGTCTCCATATTCACTCCCATCTTCTCTTTTGTACCCACCGGCTCCTTAATGTGGGCTCCAGTTACAGTCCAACTCCCTCTTGGCCAGTCCCTTCTCTCTGCTAGGCTCCTTTGGATTGATACGTTGTTGACCTGGCTGTGCTTTCTACTCCTTGCCTTCTTCCCTGGGTACCATCCCTGGGATTCCTTCTTACCTCTATCTACCTCCCACAGTCATCAGCCAGCTCTGTCCCAATTTGAGCCCAGGTCTAATGGGGAAATCCGTTGTCAGGGAGTAGGGCTTAGCAACAGCAGTTTCCAGATAGTGGTGGCACTCAGGCCCAGACAGGCAGCAAGGCTGTGGTTTCGGGGGTTTATCTAGTTTGGAGTAGGATCACAATTGGAAGGAGGAAACTGGCCGGGGAAGGTCAAGGGGATAGGGATTCAGGGTAGGCTCTCTGCCCTGGCAGAATAACTGAAGTGCAGAACAAAGTTAAGGTCCAGTCACATAGATGTTCAAGCATGGCAGGGGTTAGAAGCAAGGCTGTAATTTGGTGGGCACATGGGCACTCTCCAAACCCAGGTTTTCTTAGCAGAACCCATTCCAGACTCCATGACTGGGGGGGGGTCTGAAATCATTGATCTGGCAAGTTGCTTAGGCCTGATTAAAGAGAAGACTGATTAAAAGCATAGATTTTGAGAGGAAACAGACTAAGGTGTGAATCTCAACCTCACTGCTTACTAGTTCTGTGATCTTGGCAAATCACTTCCTCTCTGATCCTTAGTGTCCTCACCTATAAAATGAGGATGATAATACCTACTTTACAGGGATGTGGTAAGGATTCAATGAATTTGGTAAGGCAATGAGACCTCTTCAAAAGGCCCAACAGAGTAGGAGGGTGATGGCCAGTAGCCCAATGCTGGCATGGCGGGCTCTGGTGCTAATGGCAGATTGAACACAGTCGTTCAGGTATGGCTGCCCAAGAGCAGTCATACCCAGTGGGTGTACTTGTCCACTGGTTCCTGGGGAGTAGTTAGGTGTTGGCTCATTCATCTCTGCCACATGCTCATGTGTATACAGTCCTCTTGTGTTTGCCATGGCTCTGCTGTGAGTGTATAATCTCTTTGGGTACTGAATCTACTTCCTTTTATCTTAAAGAATGCTAACCAACAATTGAAGGTTGGCATATATGTAGCTCCTGTCCCTGAGTCCATTCCACATACCAAAGTTGGACTTAAATTTTCATTCTTCTGCTCAGAAATCTTCAGTTGCTCCTTATTTTTAACAGCACTGCTGCTTGACATTCTAGGCCTTTAAGAATCTGATTTCAACATGTTGAATCACTTAGCTCCCTTTGCTTCCAAACCCTTGCCTTCTCTGACCTACTCAAACCTGTGTCACAGCTTACTCCTCCCCCTTCTGGTGCCTTCACCTCCAATTGTCCCTGTTCTTCCTCTTTTAAAAATCCTACTCTTCAACCTGCCTCAAGTCTCGCCTTTCCCTTTTTGACTCCTGGAGTTCTTATTGATTTACATCACTCTGAACACTACATCATTCTGAAATATTTTAGAATTTGTAAGATGCTATCAACTGAAGATGCACCATTATTTGATGTACTACTAGAAAATCCCTTCTAATTAAACTGGCAATCATAGAATGTAAAACACTTCATTTCAGAAATGTTAAACTGCAAAAACATGTGAATCTTAGAATCAATGAAATATGGTAATTATTTAGTATGTATATTATTCACAATTAATGGATATTACCACTGTTTCATAATTGCCTGTCTTCTCTGACTCTCCCACCAGAATGTATACTTCGTGAGGACAGTCTTCATGCCAGGCTCATTCACTGCTGTATTCTCCACCATGCAGCACTCTGCCAGGCACCCAATAAATGACTGGGTAAATGGACTTCTAAAGTGAATGAAAAGTTCCGTGAAGGCAGGGATGATGCATTGCACACTTATATGTCACCTACAGTATACTTATTTTTAAAATTGAGATGTAACTTGCATGTAGTATAGAGTCTGAAGTCTTTCTATGTATGTATTCATCTGCATTATCACCACTCAAATTAAGATGTAGAACATTTTCCTATGGCAATTTCCCCAGTGCTAAGGAAGTAGGAGATACCTGTCAATATTTATCAATATTATTTATTTATTATACAATTTATTAACTGATTAATTGGTCTTCAGCCAGCCCTGTATACCTCAGTTTCAACTCACTACTACTTCCCCTAGTTCAATAGTTCTTAAACTCTAGTGTGAACCAGAATCACCTGGAAGGTTTTATAGAAACACAGATTGCTTGGTCTCATCTGCGGAGTTTCTGATCCAGAATGCTTGTAGTAGAGCCTGATAATTTGTTTTTCTAACAGATTTCCAGGTGATACTGATACCGCTTTAGTGGAGTTGGGAGTAAGGTCTTCCTCCTGGTTTTAAATGTCTCCCAAATCAGGTGCACACTATTGTAGACAGGGTTTTTTTTACTTTATTTTATTTTTTTAATGGACAGTCTGGGAAATTTGGTGAAACCCATGTACTCCTTTTCAGAATAATGTGTCAAAATGAAATAAAATACATAGGATTACAAATGAAACCAATTACATTAAAACAGATTGTTCAATTTCAAAATTATTTTAAAAATTGTGATATCTGCCATATATGCAACAAGTCAACTACAATGTTATATGAAAAATTTGGGATTTCTATTGGTGATAAAATCACATCTACTGGTAATATTACAGTGGTTTGGTGTTTACATTTATAATGGAAGACAATGCTAAATTTCAAATAGAGGTTAATGAAAATAAAGTACCTAGGCTAGAGATCCCTGCCCTGCTGCAATCTAAATGAAACATTCTACCCTTTTCATTTGGTGACGTTCCAAAGAATTCAATTCAGTGTGGTTCAATGTTACCAACTAAGTATCTTCTATGCAGAGACCCTCTGCTAGATGCTGGACATTCGGAGAGGAATAAGATACTGCCCCTTCCCTTACTCATGAAACTTCCATTTTTATGAGTTAAGACTGAAGTATAAGCCAATGATTAATGTGGAATATGACATATGCAGAAATAGAAGAATTCACAAAGCATGGAAGTAAAGAATGGAATGATTTATACTGGAGTATGAGAGTGAGAGGAGTAAGGTTTCAGTTAACTAGAACCCAGCTGAATGGAAGTTGTGGTGGTAGACTGTAATATTAATGGTCTCCGATGAAACACACTTTCAGATAGCCAGACCCTTTCCTCTGATACTAAACTTGGCCACAAAACCTGCTTTAGCCAAACAAACATAAGCAAACCCTACACAAACACTTGCACCCTGAGACTTGACTCTTGTAATGTTTGGGATCCAGCCACCATGTGAAAAGCTCATCCTAGATTACTGAATGAGAAGAGGTCCACGAGGAGGAGAAGCTATCTTGGGAGTTCCAACCTCAGCTGAGCTCCCAGCTGAACACAGCCATGTAAGATATCCTAAGTAGTGAGAGCAGCAGTAGAACACTCAACCCACAGAATCGTAGAAATAATACATCATTATTTTAACCACTATGTTCTGAAGTGGTTTGCTATACACCAATATATAATTGAAGCAGTTGTTTTTAATGTCTTTAACATTTTCCTCTTCCATTTGACTTTAAAGATGCAGAGGGCAAAACTCTGTAAAATAATCTGAAGCAGAGAATTTTTTCTGTAAACAAGTAAGCACAATTTTCAGGAAAGCTTCTAGTATTTCATACATTTAAATCTTATAAGATCTATGATGAAAGACTTGATATGACACTTAAATGCTGATCTTCAGAGAATGATTACCTTAAAAATCATAAATTCCGGACAACCCTCTCAAGTCCCCTCCCACTGTGGGAGCTTTTCTGTCCTCTTAATAAATCTTGCTTTAAAAAAAAAAATCATAAATTCTTAGAACCTGGGATTTTGAGCTAGAAGAGGTCTTGGAGTCTAGGCAAGCTAAGTTCTTAATTTTAGAGATAAGGACACTGAGGCATGAGAGGCTAAATGACTTATCCAAGGCTACACGGTATGCTTTTAGGGTCCAGAAAAGAAGTCAAATCTCCTGACTTCAAATTCAGTCTCTTCTAATAACTAAGACAGATGGAAAGGACCTCAGTCTGTAGCAATAACAACAGTCTGTAATTATCATGTTTTAGAATTCTAAAGCAGAGTAACTAAAACAGAGGATAGCTCTTTCTATATATCTCTCAACTCAAAAGTTGTTCTCTGGACATAGCATAATAGTGGGAAGGAGGTGATGAGACAGCCACTGAGACAATGGGAACAGGTGACTGTCTCTTCTCCCAAGTGGGAAAACTGAGGTAAAGTTACCCAGTCAGCCCCAAGCAATCTTGTGTAAATGAAGTATAATGTAAACCATATATTGAATTTAAATATGTTCTAGTAGCCACACTAAAAAGTAAAAAGAAACAGATAAAATTAATTTTGAGAATACATTTAAATTAATATATTAAAACACTTTCAGCATGTAATCAATACAGAAATTAATGATGAGCTATTGTTTGTGTATTTTACATTTACAGTACAACTCAATCTAGACTAGTCACATTTCTTTTTTTTTTTTGAGTTGGAGTCTCACTCTGTTGCCCAGGCTGGAGTGTAGTGGCATACGCACGGCCACCCCAGTGTCAATCTTCTGGGCTCCAGTGATTCTTCCGCCTCAGCCTTCCAAGTAGCCAGAACTACAGGCATGTGCTATTTTGCCTGGCTAATTATTTGATTTATTGTAGAGACAAGGTCTCGCCAAGTTGCCCAGGCTGGTCTTGTACCCGCGGGCTCAGGCAATCCACTTGCTTCAGCCTCCCAGACTAGTCACATTTCTAATCCTGAGCAGCCACATGTGGCTAGTGGCTACCATTTTTAACAGCCTGGCTGTGTAGCTTTGGTCATGTAACTTAACCTTCATATAACTCAGTTTCTCATCTGTAATAACTTAGAGCTGCTCAGTTGATTACACTAAATAATGGGTGTACAAGCATTTAGTCAAGTACCTGCCATGTAGGAAGCGCTCAGTTATTAGGAGTTGTAATAATCTACCAGGATCTCACTTTATCACACAAACTTCAATTCCATTTTAGATTTTTAAAAAAGGTTAGTAGGATTCCCTTCAGATCATCATTTTCTCTTCTGCAGTAAGTATAGAAGAGCTCTTATGTAAGATGAATTTCAAAAAATAAATAACACAAACAAAAAGATCACGAGTTATGACAATATAACTAGTCTCCTATCAGAGAGACTCTCATACTAATAAAGCAAAATGGTCTTTCACTTTTAAATTGTAGTAAAATATACATAACATAAAATTTATCATTCGAACTATTTAAAAAGTACAGTTCTATGGCATTATGTACATTCACACTGTTCTGCAACCATCACCACTATCCATCTCCAGAACTTTTTGTCATCCCACATGGAAATTCCGTACCCATTAAACAATTATTCTCTTCTCCCCAGCCCCAGGTAATCACTATTCTGCTTTCTGTTTCTTTTCATTTGCCTATTCGAGATAGCTCATGTAAGTGAAAGTCCTCTGTTTTTGAAGTACTATTTGTTTTTTCATTAAATTTTAAAATAAGAAAATCTGTTCTAAAACACTGACAGAGGAAACCTAGAGAATTAGTGTTGACATGCACAGATGAAAGACACCAAAGTAATAAACAATGATGATTATACATACTTGTCTGAGAGAGGTGACCACTACAAAGGTTTTTCTTTACTTTCTAAAGGAACTCAGTATTAAAATACATGCACATGAATATAAAATTAAAACATACATCTGCATAAGATAGTTGCTCATAAAGATTATATACAATGATGCCACAATCTTCATGAATATCGGAAATGTTCCTGGTACAGTAGATTCCTGGGTTCCAACCTTGATTTTGTTGTTGGTTTGCCATTTGGCCTGGGTTTAGGGCCTGATCCTCTCAAGTCCCTCCTATCTTCATCTGTAAAATGCACATGCTAATAGCTGCCCTTGCTACATCATAGGGTTGAATGGAGATCAAACAAGATAATCAAAGTGAAAGTCCTTTGAAAAATACAAAGCCATGTAGAAATGCAAGACATTATTAAAGACTGTGAAGCGATGGCTAACACAATTTGATTCAAGGCCAAAGCTTTGTACTTCCAGAAGTTAAAAAGATATTCAGCATTTACAAATTATTTAGAAAACCAAATTCTTGCTTTGGTGACCCACTACCACAACTAAATTGTGTTCTAAATGTTATACATTTGATACCTACTTTTATGTCATCTAACCATATTACCACACCAGATGTAATTATACAACACTTTAGCAATATTTACAATTTTTTGTGGATAAGAAGTTATAAATCCACATAGCTTATAGACAAAGTCATGACTTTAAAAGACAAGTTCTTTTACTTTTCCATTGTGGCAAAAGTGCTGCTTTCTGTAACATGCATTCTACGAGAGACCTGCCCACCAATACAATTTGATAAGCATTTATTGAATGTCTATGGTGTGCAAGTCATTTGGGGTGCAGATTGGGTGGGGAGAAGGATTGAGGTGGTAAGAAGAAATACAAGAGAAAGAAGAGGTTCCTGAAGTGGGTAAACAATAGAACTAGTAGGAAGTGGCAGATCCCGTGACAACTATAAAGACAGAATGAGATCAATGCCAACAAAATGCTTGAGGAATACACAATGGGAGTTGGACGGGTTGTGAGGATTATTTCATTCAATCTAGGGGAGCAGAATCTGTTGACATTTGTCCCAGGCCTTGATGCATAAGACGGATTCCTTGGGTCAGAAATAGAGGGGAGGATATTTCAAGCCTGAAGGAACCACACCTAGCCCTTCCCTACCAATAAATATTTACCTATTAACTAGCTGATAAAACAAAACAACTTAGCAGTGTGTCTGTTATTTTCCAAAGCCACAGCTGGGTGGTGTTAGGGGTTAAATTCCAGATTCTCATCAAAAAGCACCAGTCTTATGGCATCTCATCATTCCAAGTAGGTAGCTCAGACAGCGATCAGACACAATCCTGCAAACAAATAATATTCCATTTTATTTCAGTTCCATAGAGCCAAGAATTTTACCCTTGTTCAGACATAGGTTCTGAATTTACATAACCCAAGCCTACCTATCCTAGGCCCACGCTCCAACTACAGGGTTCTAAGCTCACTTCTATTCCTGTCCAGCTAGCTTTCACAAGTCCAGCACCAGCTTTTACATTTAGGTTTAGTTTTTTTACTCTTCTCTTTCCAAAAACTGTAACTCTCTTTCAATTATCACACTCTTAGCTGACATTAGTTGAGATCTTACTTTTGGCTAGGCAATGTGCTAAGTGTGTTTATGCATTATCTCCTTTGCATGGGCCTGATAATATTATCATTTCTATTTTATAGAAGAATGGTCACAACAGAGGTCATGTGACTTGTCCAAAGTCACCCAGCTCGTTCAGTGGTGGAGCCAGGACATGCACTGAAGTCTGTACACTTAATACCACACTGCCCTATTCCAATCCTGTTGCCTTTCCCTTCAATATCAACATAGAATGCTGTGACGCTTAAGTGTCACTTTCATGCAAAATGTTTTGAAGGGTGTCAGTCTCCTATAGGTTAAGTAGAACGGGTCACTGCTGACTTGATATGATCTTGTTAACCAAGGCTTTATTCAGCACTCTATGTGCAAGGCACTGTACCAAACAAGTGCCTTTTCGCATTTTACCCTTCACAGTAGGCTGAGAAAGGAGCGTAATTATTGTCTCTTTAACAAATGAGCAAACTGAGGCACAAAGAGGTTGGGTAATCAGCCTAAGGTCTTATTAGAAACGGATAGGACCATTTGGACTTTGTCCCATTGATGTTAGAGCTCTAGCTTTTACTCTCTGAGCTATACAAGATTTGGATGAGTTGAAGGTCCCGATAAGACTCTGCCTCAAAATTTCTCCCCCATCTGCCTGCCCCAGAACCTGAAGTGAGAATCGTGAGACCCTCTCTAGCATTAGGCATTGCAGTTTGTTTTTAGGGGAGGAATGACACTGGGAATAGCAAATGTTAAGTTTCTTTTCAAAGCCCTGTTCCAGGTGATGCAAGGCACTCACAGGTGAGCCCTCCAGAGCAGGAAGAGGATAACCACGGCAAGTGCAATCTACAATGAAAAAGAGGTATCAAAAGCATCTGAGGTCATGCCACTTTCTGCTTAAAATCATTCACCAGCAGCCACCTCTAGCAGGACGCAGCAGCTTCCCTCAGCAAAGGCAGATATGGCTACTCCTCCACCATCTCTCTGCCTACCTCCTTAACTTTGTGTCTACCTCACTGTCACACACCTTGTGCAAGAGCTATGGCATATGACAGTCATCTTCACTTGCTTCTCTGCACCCAGTGTTCTCTCATCCCTTCTATCTGACCTAAATTGTAACACTCCTTCAAGAACTACCTCAGTCACATTTGTTTTTAAGCTTTTATTGTCACCCTCCCTCAGGGTGTGTGACTACACCACACTTTGTACACCTATTATTGCACTGACTCTAAATTGAAATTATTTACAAGTTTATCTCTTCAAAGGCAAGGGGAGTGGCTTGTTCTTTTGCATCCTCAGTGCTCACTCAGCACAGGGACAGGGTAGACTCTTAAGGGCTGAGTGAAAGCCAGAATACCCATCTGAACGCAGTGCAAGGACTCTTAGGCCAGGGTAACAGCCCTGCACCAAGCACTGGATGAGGCTCTTGGGAAATAAGCAATTGGAAGTTTGAGAGAAGGAAGACCTTTGGGAAAACCAAAAGACAGACACGAGCCATCCTCAGTTGGGTGGACAACACTATTCTGGGAGATGAGGAGGAGGAAGGCCATAAATTCCCTTTTTTTCAGAGGTTTGCCTGGGCTGGCCCCATCATGGGCGACTTTTAAAAATTGGCGATAATGTAATATTGTATTTATGGGTGTGTCTGTCTCCCCACCAGCCAGTGCCTTCCAGGAGCGTACTAGTTCCCTTTGCACACCCACTGGGTGTCTCAAGCATTGCACATCGCTCTCACCACTTCTCCAGGTATCACTGTATTAGAAGATACGTTTAAAGCATCACTTCATTTAATCCTCTCAACAACCTGTGAGGTTTTTTCTTTTTCTTTTCCTTTTTTTTCCTATTTCACACGTGAGGAAACTGACGCCCCGAAGGTTAAAGCAACTTGCCTACCCCCATCCCAGGGCTCCACAACTCCCGCGCCCCTTTCCCCGCACAGTGGCCGTCCTCACTCCCTGGGTGGAGGTCTACCTAGTGCTCCACCGCCCCCTAACGCGCAGTGATCAAAAAATAACAGCGCTGCTTTCTTAATTTGCACAGAAAAAAATTTGTTGTCGGAGCAAGGTACACCTGAGAAGGAGGCCAGTCGGGGTGAGAAGAAGCGGGAGGGGGCGGGGGGCGAAAGATGCGAAGTGGGAGAGGGCGGGAGCCGCCGCCGGGCGGGGCGGGGCGGGGCGGCCGGGGAGGGGAGCCGGCGCAACGCCATTGGCCGGAGCACAGGGGAGGCCCTGCGCGCCCGCCCGCCCGCCCGCCGCCCACCGCCAGCCGCCCGCAGGCGGTGGAGCTCGCACACGCCGCCAGGCGTTGACAGCGGCCGGCGACACCCGGGCAGCTCCCGAGCGGCGCGCGGGGCATAGCCGCCAGCGCCGGGTCGGAAAGGGGAGGCTCGCAGCACCCAGCCTGGAGGAAGGTAACGCGCCGCGCCCGGGCGGGTTGGCACCACCAGGACGAGGGCCGCGGGCGAGGACCAGGGAGGCGGCCAGACGTGACTCGAAGGCGCGCACCGGGTTCTAGTCTCCACTGCTTTGCCCGCTCGCTGTGTTATCTCGGACAACTTTCTTTCCCTCTCGGTCTCTGCTTCCTCCTCTGTTCAAAGAGGGAGTCTGTGTAGAGTGATGTTCTCAGTCTTCTGAGTTCTAAAACGTGCCCCGGACAAGCTCCCTTCCTCGACTCCCCACCGACTCCGGAGCCACCTCCGCTGCCCAGGGGGCCGGGAGTCTCGGGAAGCAGGGATGCCTGGGTAGGCGGGGCTTCTGCTGGGCTGCTGCGTCTTCTGGGGCTCTCGAGGACCGACCTGGGCTTGGCGCTGGGTGCTGACAGAACCTGACCCCCTGCGTGCTCAGGTGAAGAAAGGGCGTTAGGACCTCTTTACAGGTGGGGTGTTGGAAAGGGCAGGTAAGGGGCTGATGATTTCTCCTTCCCAAATAAGCAGTTTATTTTAGAATTGTCTTCCTATATCCACACGTCATTCCGCGGTGAGCTATAACTCACATGAGTGGGGGTTACCGTCTTTCAAAGTGGTAAACCGACTGCTTCAACGTCTAAGACGCAGGGTTCCACCAGCATGTAGGAAGTGGGTGTCTCTGCACTCATCCTGCCTCCTCTTCCCTCTCCTTCCTCCTTCTTTTATAAGTCACCTTTGACTTTGAGAGGCTCCACTTCCTGCCTTCATGAAAAGTCTTTATTTTCATGTAGTGTTGGTTTGTGACCAGCAACCTCCAGGGCTTTGGGCTCTGGGTTGAGATGGAAGCTGAGATAAGAACAATGAATCACACCGTCAACCTACTGACACTACAGCCAGGCAGGATTGAGCAGAGGAAACTCAGTGGGGCTTCAGGCAGACAGACACTGGAAGGTGGAGTGGTTGCAAGCTGATGTCCAGCTTCCTGTCCGGATCCCAGCTAGGATGGTGGTCCCTGCTGTCAGCTGGATGGAGCAGCCAGAGTAGAATGGTTGAAAGGAGTTGAGATCAAGTTTTATGAAGTATGACGGTGCCATTGCTTTCTTAAACCAATGATTTTCCTGAATAAACTTCAAGGGTTTTGTGTTTGAAAAAAAAAAAAAGAAGAAGAAGAAGAAGAAAAAAGAAAGAAAGGAGTTGAGGACTTTAATGGGTTTCTGTGGAGGTCTCTGGCATTTCCTTCCCCTCACATTCCCCGCACCTCGGGGTGATTCTTCTGCCCTGCCTCACCTCCAGGATAGTATCCAGGTGAAGTCAGATTCCAGGACCCACCAAGAGTAGACAGGAAGGAGAAGAGAAAGTGTGGGAAATGTGGCAGGGTGATTGATGTTGACTGTTGTTTTCTGGGCACTTACTATGGGACAGGCACTCTTCTTTGCATGTAATATATCCTTACTTTTCATAAAGTTACATGAGGGGTGGTATACTATGTCCTATTTTATAGATGAGACACAGGCTCAGAAAGATCTCTTCCCTTCGTTCCACAACTAGTAAGTAGCATAGCTGAAATTCAAATCCAGTCTTTCTAAGTCTGAAACCTGTGTTCCTTCCACTGTCTTTGTGCTCCTTGAGTAAGAGCAAGCTGGAATAAGAACAGCAAAAATGACTAACATTATTGAGCTCTCTCTAGGTGTCAGACACTATGCAAGGCGTCTTAGAACTACTATGTCATTCATGGAGCAGGAGCATCAGTTATTCTGGAGGGGATCTGTGACAGCCTTAAGTCTTTCTCGGCAGCAGTCCTGTTCTGTAAGGACAGGACTGATCTTGCCTAGCTGCTAGTGCGTGGGTGGGGTGGAGCCCTGTTTGCTTTATCCTAGAGGTGGTTTGGGGTCTAATGAAAGATTGATTGTCCACATCTAATTCGTTAGACCTGACCGTTGGCTTGTGAATGATCCCACTGTCCCCTACGAAGACTTTTTCAGGTTTTGCTCAATAAACATTTGTGGGATGGATGAATCAACACCTTGTGTAGAGTGGTCTCCGGTCCTGTAAAAATATGAAGTGGCCCAGGGACAGACCAGGATGCCAGGCCAGGCAGTTTTCCCCCTTTGACAAGGGAGGTAGAATAAGCTGTCCTCCTGTAAGCTTCCAGAGTTCCCTGGTAATATGTTTGCTGTCACCTGTTTTTTTATTTTCATTTTTAAATTTAGATAGCTTTGGAGGGTACAAATAGTTTTGGTCTGGACTTTGTACCCACCATCCCCACCTGTGCACATTGTACCTCATAGGTGATTTTTTGTCTCTCCTCTCCTCCGCCTTGTGAGTCTCATGTCCATTAACCAGTTCTCTATGTCTTTGCATATCCTTAGTTTAGCTCCCACCTATAAGTGAGATCATGTGGTGTTTGGTTTTCTGTTTCTGAGTTAGTTCACTTAGGATAATGTTCTCCAATTCCATCCAAGTTGCTGCAAAAGACATTATTTCATTCTTTTTGATGCTGAATAGTATTCCATAGTATATATATATATATATATATACCACATTTTCATTATTTACTGATTGATGGATGGGCATTTCAATTGATTCCACATCTTTGCAGTTGTGAATTGTGCCACCTGTTTTATAAATAATTTTTAAAAGGTAAAGTAGGTGAAGAAAGATTTAGCTTTTGTTTCAACTAAGAGGAAAGGTGACTTGGTATTAATAAGGTTGTCACTCTCTGTAAAACAAGGGGAAATAAAATGGTATCAGTTGTTCTAGGACTTACCAGACCTCTCCATAAAAGACCCCCAAATGGAAAGCAGACCAACAAGTGCTCCTGGGGGTTGTAGTATAGTTCAAATTGGCTCCAGCAAACATGGAAATTGTTTTAAGGCAATTTTTTTCATTTAATTTCATATGTGGACTTTGGTTTAAATATATATATTTTAAAATTTTCCTCAAAATATTTGAGTAAACTTGGTGTCCAGGCAGATTGTTATATATTCTCGGAGGCTGGTCCTACCCAAACTGAGAGGCAAGTCTAAGGTTCTGGAGGGGCTTAGAGTATTATTTGCATTTTCCATTCTCTGGTTTATATTAATAAAGCTTCTCAACTCCCTGGGGAGACAACTCTTTTCTCTATTTTTCAGAAGAAAGAATATGTTTTAAAAATACAAATATTCTGCCAGGCACAGTGGCTCACGCCTGTAATCCCAGCATTTGGGAGGTTGAGGCAGGCAGATTACTTGAGCCCAAGAGTTTAAGACCAGGAAAATCTTAACTCTACAAAAAAAATTAGCCAGGTGTGGTGGTGCGTGCCTAAAGTCCTAGCTACTGAGGATGCTGAGGTGGAAGGATTGCCTGAGCCCAGGAAATCGAGGCTGCCGTGAGCAATTATTGTGCCACTGCACTCCAGCATGGGTGACAGAGAAAATTTTTAAACTAAAAATTTTCTTTTTTTTTTTTATTATCCAAACTAGACCTATTCACTGCAGAAAAAAGATAGAATACAGATTATCATTAACAATAATAAAATCAAAACAGCTATACTCAGAAACAACTAATGCAAAATGTGGGATAGGGTCTTCCAGATCTTTTCATTTGCATCTTTGTAAGCAAATTTGAAAAACACTAGTGAATGCAACCTTCACTTCTGATTGAATTATTGTCAGAGCTAAGAGCCATCTCAGATTATTTTGGAAGAATGTAGAGAATACAATGTAGATGAATAATTAAAAACATCATAAAGGCTAATCCTGTCTGTAAGCCCCAGAGTTCACCCCCTATAATTTCTCTGTATCATTTGCTTTCCAGCAGGAAGGAGTGCTGGGCCATGGGGCTGCCGCTGAAGTTGCAGGGTCAAGCTGTGCTTCTTGCTAAATGCCTCAAATAGAACAGCTAGCTCTTTAGTGTTGTTGATGTGCAAAGTTCGAGCAGATAATTCAAAAGCTGATTTGCACAGTGAGGAGAAAAGGGCCATAGAGAAGGTCATTGCTCCAGCATTGTTTTTTATTACCTGTTTGACCTTGGGAAGACGAGTTGCTTCTCTGAGCCGGTTTCCTCTTCTGTAAAAGGAATAATAAACGTAGTCTATTCTCTTCTATCGGAGTCATGACAAGGACCAAATATCAGCTGTTACATGGGTTGCTTGCAAGTGTTTATGCTATTTTAAAAATGTTTAAACGTAGAGGGATCAGAAGCATTGTCACTCTGTGTCACATACTGGAATCCAACTCTTGATGTAAATGCTCTGTTGGGACTCCAAGTTTTCTTCAAAGAATGTAAGATTCCTTGATAGCTAGTTACTTGTTGATCTTCATCACAATCCTAACAGAAGAGGACAGAATTTAGTCTCTTCATTCATTTGCACAGGGAGTCCCAGAGCTCCTGAGAGCAGTTTCTGGTTGCCCTAAGCAAGGCAGAGGCATGCTAGGAGGAAGCAGTAAGAGCAATTGGGAAGGTAGCATACACCTGTGGGGAGCATGTGAGTGCCAGTAGCCACCGCCTCAAGGACTGCTCTCAGGCATGCACCCAGCTCCTGGCAGCTCTGAGGAGACAATAGGCCCTGCATTGGAAGGCAGGTGGCTTGGTTTACACTTCTGCATCTGCCAAAGACAATCTGTACCATCTGGGTTTAGTCACATCCTCTCCCTTCTTTATCTATAAAGTTAGAGGAGCAGGTGAGGTTCCTTCTAGGCTTAAACATCTGATTCTGGGTTATTTTTCAAACATGAATGCCCAAATAGAAGTCCGGTGGAGAATTTTAACATCCAGATAAATCAGGTAGCAGAAAATGTTTCTACTTTCTGTTGCTTCAGTCTTTTGATGCCCCTTCATGATTTTCTAAGGGTGTCCTCTACTGACTGCCCTCATGCAGAGCATAGGATCCACAGATCCCCGAGAGGAGAGTTGTTTCCACTAATTTGTTTCTCACTATTAATCTGGAACTTTGTGACATTGTCAGGAGACAGGAACTTCTTTCAGGGAATTTTGGGAAAGATAGGTTGTCAGAAATACTGTATAATGAAAGTAGGGTTTTTACAGTAAAAAAAAGTCACGTGTTTCACTAAGTACTTACCTCTTAAGTCACTAGATACAATATTTTTCTTAGTGCCCATTGAGCACTTGACCCTATGCCAGGACTTTTGCAGAATGAGGGAGAAGCACATCACTTTACTTTTGAGTGTCTTAGGACTGGAATTGGGGAGGGAGGTAAGAAGGAAGGGAGGCTGCAGAGAGAGAGGAGAGTGGGTGCATAGCTATGACTGGAATAAGATGAAGATGAAAAGACCAATTTGTGAAAAGATTGAGTCCCTGAGGGCTTGGACTTTGTGGTATAATTCTGCATCCACATAGCCTGGCATGGTTTCACAATTCAATAGGAACTGAGTAGTTTAAATTAATTAATAAATGAACAAATGAATGAATCATTCTACTGAAATGAAGTCTTTGCTGAAATGTGGTACAATGTCCTCAGATAGTTGAAGTACTTAAAACCTACCAAAAACACTTTCCGGCTAGGCTCGGTCTGTAATTCCTGCACTTTGGGAGGCTGAGGTGAATGGATTGCCAGAGCCTGTGGGTTTGAGACCAGCCTGGGTAACTTGGTGAGACCTTGTCTTTACAATAATTCAAAAAATTAGCTGGGTATGGTAGTGCGTGCCTGTAGTTCCGGTTATTTGGAAGGCTGAGTCTGAAGGATCGCTGGAGCCCTGCAGGTTGATGCTGGGGTGGCTGTGAGCGTGCCACTGCACTCCAGTCTCGGAGATGGAGTGAGACTCCAACTCAACAACAAACCCCCCCCAAAACAAAACAAAAAAACCCCGAAAAACAAACAAACACTTTCCTATGCATTATTCCTTGTAGTGATGATTGAGATAAAAGAAGGCTAAAATAAAAGCATTTTTTAATGTCACACTTTCTAGACACTTTGTAGCTACTGGTAGAAACAAATTTGATTTATTATTCCTAGATAAGTCTTCTGTCTATAAATGCATCAATAAGTATTTGGGAGTGGGTGAGTGGATATAAGACCTAGCAAACAATTCCACAATGATGCATTTTGAGTTAGAGAAAGAAAGGCATCATTTGACTTCTGGGTGAATAGATGTTTCTTTTTCCCCTTGCAGAAGCATTGTTTTACTGTAAGTGTTGAGAAAATTGATGCCATCACCATCAGCTTCTGATTAGACAGATATGTTTTGTGCTGCCATTACTTTCAACCACAGGCGCCTGGGCTCTCCTGTCACTGACTGAGTCACTTGATTAAAATACAGGGTCGTAAGGCTGAGGGCATGGGCTGGATCCCAGGCCATGTTAAGTAGCTCAGTCAGATCTATCCTCTGACCATTCCTGCCTCCTCTGCCAGGGACTGGTGTTGGGAGGAGGACTGAACTGCAGTGTGTTAGATTCTTTAGGTCAGATTCTTTACCACTGTTGGTTTCAGACTAGTCATTTGAGCTTTAGAAGTAAAGGGCCTGAGTTTTCAGTCTGAATTTTTTTTTTAGAATATATTTTAGGGTTGTTTTAGTTCTCCCATCCTGGGACATGTTCAGGGGTTGCATCCTGAGACTCTTGCTAGCCCCAAGTTTGCAATAATTTTTTTTTTTTTGAGTCACCCAGGCTGGAGTGCAGTGGCACAATCATGGCTCACCATGCCCTTGACCTCCTGGGCTCAGGTCATCCTTCTGCCTCAGCATCCTGAGTAGCTGGTTCCACAGGTGTGTGCCGCCACACCCAGCTATTTTTTTTTATTATTTTGTAGAGACAAGATCTCACTATGTTTCCCAGACTCCTGGGCTCAAGCAATCCTCTAGCCTCAGCCTCTCAAAGTGCTGGGATTACAGGTGTAAGCCACTGTGCCTGGCCTAAGTCGGCAACTATTATCATGACATATGGTTTCCTCAGTGTGTCCCTAAAATGAGAGTGATTATACCTGCCTCACAAGATTATTTAGAGGATTAAATGAGGTCATATATTTAATTAAAACCAGCAAAAAACTGATTGAGATTCTGTTACTGGATGATTGACCAAAGACTTCAGCCAAGTACTCACCATCTCATTTCTATCTGGTGCCAATTTTGATTTAATTACAGTTAGTTAGTTTATTTCTTTCTTTCTCTATTTCTTTCTTTCTTCCTCCCTTCTTTCCTCTTTTCTTTCAACAGGATCTCACTCTGTTGCCTAGGCTGGAGTGCAGTGACATGATTATAGCTCATGGCAGCCTTGAACTCCTGGGATCAAGTGATCCTCCTGTCTCAGCCTCCTGAATTGCCGGAACTACAGATGTGCCTGCCAAAGTGCTGGGATTACAGGTGTGAACCACCACATGTGGCCCAATTTAATGACAGCTTCTATGTGACACATCTTCAAGGCAACTTATGAATAGTTGAAAACACAGGCTTTCAATCTGCAAATATGATGGATTTACTGCATTGATGGCACCTAGGGGTAGTAATTAGTTATGTAGTATTCATTTTTCTCAGTTATTTTAAAAGTATTTTTGTCTGATCTAGTCTTCTTTGGTTACTGATATAATGTAACATACTATATCTGATTACTTCAGACTGCTTTATTTAACCCTGTGAGGCAAGTGAATGATGATGATTTTGAGTTAGACATTTACTGAGAAAGAGAAAGGATAAGTTTTTAGCCTGATTTCACTCTTGGTTTTCAGGTCATCACATTAGCAGCACCTCCAGCCATATGACATTTATTAAGCACTTACTATGTACCAGGTGCTATTCCAAGCACTGTACCTACATCAATTTATTTAATATTCACAATAAACTATTATGGATGTTAGTTTGGGTACATTATTATTCTTATTTTATGATGAAGAAATTGAGGTGCAGATAAGTTGAATAAGTTGCCCAAGGTGACACAGCTGATAAGGGACAACAGGGATTTGAACCGAGGCTGTCTGACTACAGAGCCCATGCTTTGAGTCATTGAAATGTATAGTAATCTGATGTATTTGTTCCTTACCTGTGCCCTAATTGCATTATTCTGCTCTATTGCTCATGAAATCAGGGAGCTGCAAACTGAGTTGCAGAACGTGGATGCATAGTTTGGCCATTTTTTTTAACTTTAAAGATGTGGGGTTCAACTCAGGATTAGGTATTCAAATGGACATCATACAGGTACAGTTTGGGCCTCCTTTTGGTCCCCACTTTGCCTGGTTTGAGATCAGGTATGCTTACTGATATTTGCACATCCCCACCCCAGCAGTATCCCGCTATTGCCGATCCCTTTCTTCTAGTGTTATGGTAAATGTTCAGGGTCCACTTATGAGTGAGAACATGTGGTACTCAGTTCTTTGTTTCTGTGATACATCATTGAGTATTATAGACTCTAAATCCATCCAAGTTGCTGTGAAATCCATGTTTGTCCTTCTGTCTAGCTGCATAATATTTCATCATGTATATGTACCACATTTTTTTATCCAGTCCGGTTTTGATGGGCAGCACAGTTGGTTCCATGTTTTTGCTATTGTGAATGGTACTGCAACAAACATGTGTGTGCAGGTATCTTTTTTATAGAATGATTTGAGTTCCTCTGGGTATATTCCTAGTAGGCGGATTGCTGGATCATATAGAAGGTCAATGTCTAGTTCTTTTAGAAATTGCCACGCTATTTTCCATAGAGGTTGAACTAGTTGTCATTCCCACCAGCAGTGTAGAAGCATTTCCTTTTCTCTGCATCCGCGCAGGCATCTGTTGTTGTTTGTTTTATTAATGATGGCCATTCTTACTGAGGTTAGGTGGTATCTCAATGTGGTTTTCATTTACATTTCTCTGATGATTAGTGAGGCTGAGCACTTTTTCATGTGTCTGTGTCTGATATTTCTGTTACTACAGAGATGTGATGATGGACTTGGCAAAATCTTCCAGGGAAAAAAAATTGAGTTCTCACAGCACACCATGCCTGAGGAGTCAGCCACTTAGTGCTGTGGTTACGGAGCAGCACTGCCTGGGACTAGAGTAACTGAAACGTGACACTAGAGAATGGGCAAGAAGACCCCAGTTACATTTTATTTGGGGCGGGGGCAATCACATCTTGACAAATGAGAGGAAGTATGCTGAAGAACCTGAGTAAGAATGAAGTCAGTCTTCATGCTGTCCATAATAGAGGGATTTACTAACATTAAACAATTTTTAGATCAGTTTCCCTAGTCAGACTACTTAGATATGACACTTTTAAACTCTGTTTTATAAAGTGCACCCTTGAGTCTTTTTGAAACAGCATCATACTACATTTCTGCAAATGTAATCAGTGTTCTTACTAGAATTCTAGAGACACTTTGCCATCTGATGGTTAATAACAGATGGTTTTGAGGTATAATCGTAGGTGGAAGGCCAGAAGTAAGAATTATGAAGCACAATGGCTGACAAGATGATGGGAGAAGGGCTACAGTAAAGGTGTTTCTAGCTAGTGTCCATGTTTCCCATCGAGGTCACTCTAGTGGGATAAACTTGACTTTGGAGTGCCAGATAAACTTGAGTATAAACCCTGGGTCCACTTAATAGCTGTGTAATTAAATATCTCTAAGACTCAGTTTCCTTTTCTGAAAAATTGCATTTGTTACCTCACAAGGAGACTCTGAGGGATAAATAAGATAAATAATATATTAAAGCACTGGCCACTGTGCCTTGCATAGAGTCCCTGTTCAATAAATGATAGTTCTCTTCCTTTCCCTTTTCTTCCTTTCCTTTCTCTCATCTTCCCTTCTCCCTCCTCCCCTTCCTCCTGGCTTCTTCTTTTGGAGATTGAAGATGACAATGGTAGGTACTATGTGGTAAATACATACAGCTTATTGTGAGATTACCAAGACAGCAACTGTCTGGGAAGTAGGAAGGTGACAGATGAGCTAGACCCATGGCTGAATAGGAGTTTGCTAGACTGAGAAGGAGTGAGGTGGAGAGAAAAGGTTGAAGAAATTTCACTTTCGAAGGCATTGGAGGCAGGAAGAGCATGGATTTATAAGGGAACAGGAGGAGACCACTGAGTTGGCACATAGGACAGATAAGTTATGACTGGAGGTGCTGCTAATGTGATAAGCTGAAGACCAAAGGTGAAATCAGGTTAAAAACTCACCCTTTATCTTGGAGACTGCAAGGAGAAGTATCTCAGTACTATGAGTGAAATAACTAAATTTCTCTTTAGGACAGTAACACTGCCCAAAGATGGATTTGAGGTTGATTGGCACACTTATTTAGATTTGTGGGTAGATGAGATGCCATACTTTATAGCTTTTTTGATTTAAAAAAAAGTAATGGTACTTGTAGAGATGGTACTGTTATTTAATTAAAGACCTTAATATGAAGGTACACAATGTGTTGGAAAATGGTGACTCCGTATACTAACTTATGGGCTGGATCACAGCTGGAGCCATACTATTCCAAAAGGTAAATATGTCTTTCTTTGGAGTTTAGCATATCTATCATTTTTCAATAAAGGATCCGGGTATGCTTTTGGCAAAATGATTGAGGCTTGAACCTAGAAAGAATGTTTAAGGTCCCTTTTTGTTTCTCCAGAATTGAGGTTAAGATTCTAGGAATGGTTAACACCTCATGTATGCTGAATTTGGTTAGTGCTTTGTAGAATTTCTTGTGTTCAGCGTGTACTGTTGTGGTTTGCAATTTCTGAGTTTCCTGGGGGAGGAACAGGGAGGCTCGGACTGAAAACTATCATCTATGGGAAATCACAAAAAGCTGGGTGGCCCTTTCACCCCAGGCAGTCAGGATCAGACACAAGGACACACAATGTGTGTTTGTGTGTTTCTAGGCCTGTATTTGTTTTCCTGACAGTTGTCTGCTTTATCTAGACCACAGGGAAAACCTGACATAGTACCTAGGTTCTTTGGAGGAAAGACACTGGGGAGATTAGCCTTGATTACTAGAGAAGCCTAAGTGGAAAGATGATCACTTGCTTCCCTACATGAACCAATGTGTGGCTGGGAGCCAAGGGTGTGGGGGTGTGGCTCTGCTTGTCAGATTCTGTGGGGAACAGTTGCAACCCTGCTGTGGAACTGAACACAGGTGTCTGCTTGGTGTGTGAGGAAGGGGTGGATGTGTTTGTTTTTTCCCTTCTCTGGCACACTTTCCCCAAGAACGTTCTCTGAGCAGCCAGGAACTAAAAGCAGGTTTAGGGCTGTCATTCCAGTGCACAGGGAACAAGATATATGAGGGAGGACCTCCCCTAAACTGGAATTTATTTATAAAAGATTGTGTATTTATTCTTACATGTTTATACTTCAGTCACCTTCAAAGTACTCTCAGTTTGATGTAATACACCTATTGAGATGCTTTTTCCACTGCTTAAAACAGCTTTTGAATCTGTCAACTTTTATGCCTTTTAGTTCTTCTGCTGTTTGTTGTTTCAACTTCTTCCACATTGGCAAAATGTTTCCCTTTGAGGACTTTTTTTCATCTGGGAAACAAACAAACAAAATTCTCTGGGGGTGAGATTGGATGAATAGGGAGGGTGAGGCAGCAGAATCATGCTGTTTTTGGTCAAAAACTGCTGAACACTCAGCACAGCATGGGCAGATGTGCTCTTACTTTTTTTTTTTTTTTTTTTACATTTTAAAGATGTGGAGTACAATTCAGGAGCAGGTATACAAATGGTCATTGTACAGGTGAAGTTTGGGCCTCCCTTTGGTCCCCACTTCACCTGGTTTGAGATTAGGTACCCTTATTGACGTTATGTTCTCCCCTCCTGGCAGTTTCCCACTACTTGTCAATCCCTTTCTTATTGTATTACGACAGTTGTTCAAGGTCTGCTTGAGTGAGAATATGTGATACTTGGTTCTTTGTTTCTGTAATAGATCACTCAGTATTATAGCCTCTAAGTCCATCCAAGTTACTGCGAAGTTCATAATTTTGTCCTTCTTTATGGCTGCATAATATTCCATCATGTATATGTACCACATTTTTTAAATCCAGTCCTCTTTTGTTGGGCAGCATGGTTGGTTCCATGTTTTTGCTAATGTAAATAATGCTGCAATAAACATGCGTGTGCTGGTATCTTTTACATAGAGTGATTTGTGTTCCTCCAGGTATATTCTCGGTAGGAGTATTGCGGGGTCGTATGAGAGGTCAACTTTTAGATCTTTTAGGAATTGGCACACTGTTTTCCACAGGGTCTGTACTAGTTTACACTCCCACCAACAGTGTTGAAGTGTTCCCTTGTCCCTGCATCCTCTCCAGCATCTGCTAATTTTTGAATTATTGATGATGACCATCCTGACTGGAGTTAGGTGGTATCTCAGTGTGGTTTTAATTGGCATTTCTTTGATGACTAGTGAGGCTGAGCATTATTTCATGTATCTGTTGGTTGCATGTATGTCTTCTTTTGAAAAGTATCTATTCATACCTTTTTTTAATTTTTTGAGTCAGAATCTCACTCTGTTGCCCAGGCCAGAGTGCAGTGGCACGCTCACGGCCACCCCAGCGTCGACCTGCTGGGCTCAGGTGATCCTTCCACCTCAGCACTTCCAAGTAGCCAGAACAACAGGCATGTGCTACCACGCCCAGCTAATTTTTTGATATATTGTAGAGACGAGATCTCACCAAGTTGCCCAGGCTGGTCTCAAATTCTGGGATCAGGCAGTCCTCTCACCTTGGCCTCCCAAAGTGCTGGAATTACAGGCTTGGGCCATCACGCCTAGCCATCTGTTCATATCTTTTGCCCACTTTGTAATGGGGCTGCGTGTTTTTTTCCTTTTTGGCATGTTTGAGTTCCTTATAGATCCTAGATGTTAGGTCTTTGTCAGATATGCAGTTGGCAGATATTTTTTACTAGTCTGTGGGCTGTCTCCCTGTTCTTTTGATGGTTTCTTTTGTTTTGCAGAAGTTTTTCAGTTTGATGAGGTCCCGCTTGTCTATCTTATCTCTTATGGCATGGGCATTTAGGATTTTGATCAGAAATTGGTTGCCTATTCCAATTCCCTTAAGCTTGTCTCCTGCGTTTTCTAAGGTTCTTATAGTTTGAGGTTTTATGTTTAGGTCTTTGATCCATTTAGAGTTAATTTTTGTGTATGTTGATAGGTAGGGGTCCTGTTTCAATCGTCTAAATGTGATTAGCCAGTTTTCCCAGCACTGTTACTGAATAGATTCTCTTCTTCCCAGTGGTTGTTGATGGAGGCTTTGTTGAAGATGAGTGGGTCGAGAAATTGAGGTTTTGTTTCTGGATCTCTATCCTGTTCCACTGGTCTATATGCCTATTCTTGTACCAATACCAGGCTTCTTTGATTATTGTAGCTTTATAGTAGAGTTTGAAGCCTGGAAGTGTGATACCTCCCACTTTGTTTCTTTGCTGAGGATTGTTTTGGCTATTCCTGGTCATTTATGTTTCTGTATGAGTTTCCGTATTGTTGTTTCCAGGTATGAGAAGAATGATGCTGGTAATTTAACGGGTATTGCATTGAATCTGTAGATTGCCTTTGGTAGGATGGATATCTTAACAATGTTGATTCTTAAGTGTGCTCTTAAATCACCCATCATGAAATGCACAAATGTGTTGAAAGGATCTCAAAAAAAAAAAAAAAAAAATTCATGAATGTAAAAGCCTCTCACAATGCTAGCTTTTACATTCATGCCAATGTGTTCTTAGAACACTTCCATACTGAGGGAAGCCTGTACTACAAGGGGCCCACTCTCTAAAAATAATTCCAGGCTTTCTTGGGTCCTCCCTCATACATTTTTAAACTCCTGAAGGCATCCTATGTTGGGCTTTTGGAATACAGGACCTTTGAAATTGTCCTCCTTCATGAGCCAAGCCCTGAGACCTTCTCACTGTGTTAATCAAACCTTGGACTGGTACTTTGTTAGATTCCAGTTTGGTCTCTTCTCTTTCCTTTGAGACCAAAGCACAAAACTTTTGAACTGTGGGTGGGAATGGCCAGGTCCTTGAGGATGTGTTTGTGTGCTTCCCTAGCTGCAGGTGCAATGACCCAGTGTGTAAGTTTAGTTTAAAATTTAAGTATGGCATAATTGTTTGGTCTTTACTGAAGATTTGTTGCTATTCTTTTAAAACTATTAATAAACAGTGAACATTTGTTGATTAAAAAGGGCAGCATGCTCTTGTGGGAAGAATATGTGACTTGGAGACACCTAGTTGTCTCCAAATTTATTCAACAAATGCTCACTGAGTGTTTACTATGTTTATTTTGTGCCAGAAATTGTTTTAGGCTGAATCCAGTGGGGAAGATAGAGGTCTATAATTACCATGCAGTGTGATATTAATAGTCAGATGTGAGCACAGAAGAGGGAGGTAGGGTGGTGAGAGAGAGAAGAGAGAGATGATACTTAAGAGGAGACTTGGATGAATAGGAATCAGAAAGTCAAGAAGACTGGAAAAGAGTGTGGCGGGCACAGTTTCATGTCCAAGTCAAGGCTGGCAGGAGCTGAGGTTAGTGAGGTGGGTGGTGGACTGATTGTGTAAAGTGTTGAACATCTCATGAAGGAGACTGGACATTTTATCTTCCTCCCATCTGAGTGCTAACCAGGCCGCACCTTGCTTAGCTTCTGAGGTCAGACAAAATCTGGCATGTTCAGGGTGGTAGAGCTGTTGAGCTCTTCCTAACCTTGTTGCTCTCAAATCTTGCCTGTCCTTAAAACTGCAGCCCTATGGTAATTCCTCCCCAAATCTTCCTGGTTCATCACAGCAGGAAGTTTTCTTTCCCTTCTCAAACTGGTTTAATGTTTGGTTTATACTTTTATGGCCATCATCACATACATCAACACCGTGGTGTGTTATCATTCTTTATGTACTCATCTTATCTTCCCTGTTGGTCCAAAAGTGTTTAGGGGGCAGGGACTGAAGGGACTTATTATTTCCTTAATGCCCAGAGACTGGAAGGCTGACATAGTAAAAGTGTGTTGAATGAATATATTCTGAAGTGCTGAGATATGGCCACTATCTTTTTAAGGATTTTAGTACACTGATTTGCTATAAGCATTTAGTGGTCAACGGGCAGTTATTAATTAGATATTTGAGTTTTTATTCCCATGTGTACAGAAAATAATTAACCTAGTGGGCCTGAAACTGCTTATCCTTCTAAATGCCTACTTGCAAGTTTGGCCCTTAGCTGGCATCTGGGAACTTGGATATCAAAAGGGTCCCCACAAATCTAAATGTTAAGAGTAGCTCACTATGCCTGAACTGTTTGTGCAAACAATATGGTTTATACTGAGCACCTGCTTTCCTTCTGGGAGCCTGGATTTTGTACATGCCAGACAGAGAGTACCTATATCACCAGTCCCCAATATAAACCCTGGGCACTGAATCTCTGATTGGCAACAGTTTCACACACATTGTCACAACTTGTGGTGTGTGTCCAGTGTTACTCCACTGGCAGAGGACCTGTGGAAGCTCCCACCTTGTTTTCCCCAGACTTCACCCCATGCAGCTTTTTCCTTTGCTAATTTTGCCTTGTATCTTTTCACTGTAATAAGTCATAGCTGTATGATTGTATGCTGTTCTGTTGAGTCATCCTAGTGAATCATCAAACCTGTAGTTGGACTTGGAGATCCCTTCTGCGCATTGTAAAATGCCACAGATGTCCAGTCAATCTTTTTTTTTTTTTTTTTTGCTAAGCCTTTGGAGATATTAACAATTCTGCAAGGTTACTGGTCCTTATATAGGAGAGGGGCCCAGTTCTTTAGACTGTATGTCATAGGCATGTGAAGAGGGTGTTTAAGAAATTTCCATGGTTTTTTATTATTTCATAAGCTAAACCTTTTTTCAAATGTCAGGTTTTGAAATTCCAAACTTTAGTGTGTTAGAAGCTGTGACAATTCATTTGTTTGAAAGTAAATGGGGAATGGGAGGGCTCATAAAAACACTGAACTTGAGATCAGTGGGTGTAGACTAAGGTGTGGTGTGAGATAGATGAGTGGCCAGGGAGGGTATGGCCACTGAATAGAGCTATGTATAAACAGAGACTTAAGACTTCATTGGATCATACAGTCTGTAGCTGACAAAATGGACAAACATTTAAAGAAGACCAACATTTTCTTTTTTTTTATTTTAAAGATGTGGGTTACAATTCAGGATTAAGTATACAAGTGGTCATTGTATAGGTAAAGTTTGGGCCTCCCTTTGGTCTCCGCTTCTTAACATTTTAAAGCATAACATTTGTATAGAGTTTTACAGTTTTCAAAATACTTTCACATATGATATCATTTAATGCTAAAATAACATATTAGTTAGGAATTATTACTAGCTCACAGATGAAGAAACTATAACTCAGAAAAACTGAATAGTTTGCCCAGAGTAATATGGTCAGGAACCAGAGCTCAAATCAGCCCTTCTGATTTTAAATCTGGATCCAGTAAAGCTTAACTATAAAGTCTCCCATCTTCCTGATATATTTAGGTCTTAAATTTATTTTAAATTATCTATTAGTCAAGCTTCTGACCTGACAGATATTATTGAAAAGAATGAAAAGAAGTTAAGGCAAATTGCCTACCTTCACTCTGTGTGCCTCTTGTGTATAGATTACTTGGGGAGAGAAACAATTGATCTTTCTTCTTAGTAGCCTCATATGGGATTTGAATAGAAAGAGACTAGAGCAGAGGAGCCGAGAGGATGTGAACTCCAGTTCCAGAGATTGTGGTGCTCTGTCAGATAAAGTCAAAGCCTTCTTAATTGCCCACTGTAAAATCTGGGTGAGAAAGAGTTACTGGAGAAGGTTTGGATACATTTTTTTCTTTTCTTTTCTTTTTTTTTTTGAGTCAGGTTCTTACTCTGTTACCCAGGCTGGAGTGCAGTGGCACACTCATGGTTCACCACAGCCTCGAGCTCCTGGGCTCCGGCGATCTTCCTCCTTGATGTCCCGAGTAACTGGGATTACAGGTACACGCCACCATGCCCAAATACTTTTTTGATTTTTTTTTTTTTGTAGAGACAAGGTCTCACTATGTTGCCTATACTGGTTTCAAACTCCTGGGCTCAAGCAATCCTCCCACCTTGATTCCCTAAAGTGCTGGTATTACAGGCATAAGCTACCACACCTGGCCTGGTTACATTTTTCATAACGTCTCAGGTACTATTAGAGTCCTAAAAATATAAGTTATCAGAATTAGACTCTTAGAAAAACTAGGAGTAATAATTGCCTCAGATTCATTATTCCTCTAAATCAGGATAAGCTCCTTGGGATGTTTCTCCTGCCTGAAAATAAGAGGTGGGCAAGCATCTGTCATATTGAGTTTTTACTGTGTCAGACATCAGCCAGGTGTTTAACATGAAGCATTTCTTTAATACTCACAAAGATCCTCAAAGGTAGGAATTTGAAGCTGTATAACACAGATAAGGAAAATTAGACTTAGAGAAGCTAAATATTTGCCCAGGGTCACACAGTCATTAAGCGGTAGCCCTGGAATTCAAGCTCCGGGCTGCCTTTTAAGTCAAGTATTCTTTTTCTTTCCTATACTGCCTGATCACAATGAGCAACTTCATAAAATAACAGCAACATTATGAAACTCTTTTACAAGTGTCTCAATCTTTTTTTTTTTTTTAAAGAAAGCAATTATTTATTGAGAGGACAGAAAAGCTCCCACAGTAAGAGGAGACCAGTTGCCCACAAATGTCTCAATCTTACCTGAGTCTCAGTAAATGTTAAGGCTCTTCTACTGAGGTTTGTTTCTGATACCTCTCTGAAAGTTTTAGAGAAGATTTCATTGGTTATGATACCTTAATTTGTGTGGTCTGGGTCCTATGGGACTCCCAGAGTGGCAGCCTTCCCAGTTCTGTTCTCAGGGTGGTAGATGTGAGGCAGGGGCAGTGGAGGTCTGTTCTGTCAGTTTGCGGATTTCAGAGCCAGCTTGCCTGAAGTCATCCTTTCTGGCAGATATTTGGCAAAAACTCATCATCTGGGAACAATCTGCCTTATCAAATTTAAAAAGTAAGTGAAGATTTTTATGTTATAGAACTATAAGGAAGAAAACAGAAATGGATGGTCTGGGGTACCCTCTACTTCTGTTTCATCCTAAGAAATATTTTTTATGATTTTTTTTTACATGAGCAGCATATTACAGTAAGGAAACAAGTCCCTGAGCTCTAGAGAGTACAGTGAAAGTGATGACCATGAGCAAATAAATTCAGCACCTGTTACAGTGCCCAGCACAGACTAAGGCCGCAATTTGTTAAATGAACACAGCTGAGATTGCTGGGCATCAGTGCCTGGCCTCTTCTGCTCCAGTTATTATTAGTGTGCGCTGGCTGAGGAAGGGAGGGACTCAATTTTTTTAGATCAGATGGGGAACATGGGGTCAGTCATCATCATTTCAGAGAATGAAATGTAAATTTTTTTTTCCTTGATGGGTGATTTTCTTTGGGGTGCTGAGAATAGATTTAATGATGGTGGCAGTAATAATAAGCTAATATTTATATATACAGTATTCACTATGGACCTATCCTAGATTAAGTTCTTTATGCATACAAATTCATGTAACCCTCACACCACAATTTTAAGTAGATGTTTTACCAGTGAGGGAGCTAAGTAACTTTCCCAAGGTCATATAGTCATTGGTAATTCTGAGATGTATATGTGGAGACAAAAGTACAGCTACTTAATCTCTTTTTAGTGATATTATAAGGAAATGGGAACCCAGGCTTTTTAAAAGGTTGTCTGTTTCTTGATTTTTCTGAGTTTTGCTTACTAGAAGAAAAGTACAGATGAATAGTTCCACTTTCCTTGAATTCCTGGAACAATTCCTGGAAATTGTGCTTTTTTTTTAAAAACCTCTATGTAAACCTCAAATAATTAAACTTTTTCTCAGAAAGAAATTAAAACTCATGTTTCAGTCTTACACCTGTACATCCCCCATATAATTATTTTTTTTCCTCTTTTACCAGGCAGGCAGTGGAAATAAAGCCCAAAGAAGCAGAAAAGGCTTTGTAAATATAATTTCTTTTGTTGAGACACCAGTTCATGGAAGGATACAATGTCCATTTTGGGGTTATTTTGAGAATGTGAAAGTCTATTCTGTGACCTTGAGGAAGGGGAAGGTTTTATTTCTTATTCCCTTAAAACTTAGATCTGCTCTTTTGAATCATTGGAGGCTAGGTATTGAGGCACTGTGAACTCTTTTGTGTAATGAGTTATATAGTATTATTGAAGATGACAAAGCATTAACTTCTTATTTTGATATGTTTGTAGTTATATTTAGATCACAGGGTATTTTTTGAGAGTTTTAACAAAATCTTTATGAGTTAAGAGATTCTTGGAAATTTATAGGTATAGCCTTGTTTTATGGGTCAAATAAAAACACTGAAATTGAAGGCAATGTAGAAATTGAAAAGTTGTAATGAGAAGAATTATTTAAAATGTGTTTACAGAGGAACAAATAGTAAAAAACAAAACAAAACACATCCTTCCACTTTGCCCAGAGTATGTGATTAGGCAAGTCATACCCTTAAAAGGAAATAAATGACCTCAAAAGTTAATTATTTCAAATGACATATCAGAATAAACACACTGTATGAAGTAAAGGACATTCATTTCACAGTTTTTCAAAAATTAAATTCTTTTCACAGTTCATACTTGCATTAATGGAGGGGGTCCTGACTAAAACAATGCGGAAATGCAATTGCTTGGAAATTTCAGCCACAGATTCCTCTGTCTTTTTTGGTAATAGGATTTTTCATCTGTGCAGAACTAATGTGACAGCTGTGAGACCTTAACCATGGAAATGCCTATTTATTTGCCTGTTGGAACAGTTTCTATGACAGGAAGTATTGAGAATTGTTCTTGATTTTTAGGGACAGGTTTACAAAATATTGATTATGAGATATAATAACTTAAGTTTCATGGATGTTATGAAATTTTGAGATGGTTGAAATTTTTCTCCATGTCTCTCTCTTTGAGAAATTTTGTAATCCAAAGTCCCTAAAGAGGAAAAAGAAAACTGCTCATCTTTAAAACATAAAATTTTATAATAACAGTTCTCAAATTTCTTCCTTCTTTGTGGGCATTTGCATTTTGGAATAAAGAAGACATGATTAAAGCTCTGAAACTGATAATCTTGGGGGGGGTGTTTGTTAATAATTTGCCTCTGTGATTTTTCTTGTGAAATTATTTGTACTTTTTGGTTTATTGTTTTCAAAGTATACTTTTGTGAAGACGAAAAGAATATCTTTCTGGCGATTTCAAAGTGACACATTTCTTTTTTTTCAATTTTATTTTAGATTCAGAGGGTATATGTGCAGTTTTGTTACATGGGTATATTGCATGATGGTGAGATTTGTGTTTCTAGTGAACCCATCACCCAAATAGTGAATATGGTACCCAATGGGTAGTTTTTCAACCTTTGCACCCCTTCCTCCTTGTGGGAGTCCCCAGGGTCTCTTGTTCCCATCTTTATGTACCTAGTTTTTATCTCCCACTTATAAATGAGAACATGTGGCATTTGGTTTTCTGTTTCTGTATTAATTCACTTAGAATAGCAGCCTCCAGTTGCATCCACATTGCTGCTAAGAACACAATATCATTCTTTTTTTTATGGCTGTGTGGTGTTCCACGGTGTATATGTATCACATCTTCTTTATCCAATTTACCATTGATGGGCACCTAGTTTGGTTCCATATCTTTGCTGTTGTGAATAGTGCTGCAATAAACATATGAATGCAGGTGTCTTTTTGGTAAAGTAATGTATTTTCCTTTGTGTATATGCACAGTAGTGGTATTGTTAAATTTATTTTTAGTTATTTGAGAAATCTCCAGACTGATTTCCACAAGGGTTGTACTAGCTTACATTCCCACCAACAATATGTGATGAGCATTCCCGTTTCTCTGCAACCTTGCCAACATCTGTTGTTTTTTTTAGACTTTTTAATAATAGTCATTCTAACTGTGTGAGATGGTATCTTACTGTGGTTTTGATTTGCATTTCTCTGATGATTAGTGATGTTGAGCATGTTTTTTCGTATATTTGTTGGCTGCTTGTATTTTTTTTTTAGGTGTGTTCATGTCTTTTGCCTACTTTTTTTTACAAAAATTTTTATTTCAATAGCTTTAGGGGGTACAAATAATTTTTGGTTATATAATTATATTGTATAGTGCTTTGCCTACTTTTTAATGGGATTATTTGTTTTTTTCTTGTCAATTTAAGTATCTTGTATGTTCTAAACAGCCCTTTGGATACCTAGTTTGCAAATATTTTCTCCCATTCGGTAGGTTGTTTATTTACTCTGATTGCTTTTTTTGCTGTGCAGAAGCTCTTTAGTTCAATTAAGCCTCACTTGTCAATTTTTGTTTTTGTTGCATTTGTTTTTAGGACTATGCTAATGTCCAGAAGAGTTTCCCCTAGGTTTTCTTCTAGGGATTATAATTTAAGGTCTTACATTTAAGTCTTTAATATATCTTGAGTTAATCCTTTTCTATGGTGAGAGGTAAGGGTCCAGTTTCATTCTTCTGCATATCATTAACTGGTTTTCTCAGAACCATTTATTGAATAGGATATCCTTCTCCTAGTATTTATTTTCATGGAAGATCAAGTAGTTGTAGGTATGTGGCTCTATTTCTTGGTTCTCTATTCTGTTCAGTTGGTTTATGTGGCTATTTTTTGTACCAGTAACATGCTGTTTTGGACACTGTAGCCTTATTGTGAAGTTTGAAGTCCGGTAATGTGATGCCTCCAGCTTTGTTCTTTTTGCTTAGGATTGCTTTGGCAATTCTGGCTGTTTCTTTGCTTCTATATGAATTTAAGAACTTTTTAATTCTAATTCTGTGGAAAATGATGCTGGCAACTTAATATGGATTGTATTGAATCTGTAGATTGCTTTAATTTAGTGATTTTGATTCTTCTGATCTATAAGCATGGAATGTTTTTCTATTTATGTCATCTTTGATTTATTTCAGCAGTGTTTTGTAGTTCTTATTGTAGCTATCTTTCACCTCCTTGGTTAAAATATATTCCCACATGTTTTATTTTTTGTGTGGCTGTTGTAAAGGGGTTGCATTCTTGATTTGGTTCTCAGCTTGAACATTTTTGATGTACATAAATGCTGATGATTTTTCAGCATTGATTTTGTGAAGTTTTGAGATTTTACTGAAGTTACTTATCAGGTCTAGGAGTCTTTTAGTTTCTCAATACGGAATTATGTCGTCTGTCAAGAGAGATAATTTGACTTTCTCTTTTTCTATTTGGAGATCTTTTATTTCTTTCTCTTGCTGGTTGCTCTTGGTCCACTGCTACTACTACTCCACTACTGTGTTACATGGAAGTGGTGAGAATAGACACTCTTGTTTTGTTCCAGCTCTTAGTGGGGAATGCTTCCAACTTTTGCCCATTCAGTATGATGTTGACTGTGGGTTTGTTATGGATGACTCCTATTATTTTGAGGTTAATTCCTTCAATGCCTAGGTAGTTGAGGGTTTTTTTTTTTTATCATGAATAGATATTGGATTTTATAAAATGCTTTTTCTGTATTTATTGAAATAATCATGTGGTTCTTGTTTTTAATTGTTCATATGGTAGACAGTGTTTATTGATTTGCACATATTGGATCAACTTTGCATCTCAGTAATAAAGCCTGCCTGATCATGGTGAATTATCTTTTTGATGTGCTGTTGGATATAGTTGTATTTAGTTGAAGATTTTTGTGTCTCTATCGCTCAGGAATATTGGTCTATAATTTTCTTTCTTTATTGTGTCTTTGCTAGATTTTGGTTTGAGGATATTTGCTTTATAGAATAAATTAGGGAGAAGTCCTTCCTCCTTGATAGGTTAGAATAGTTTCAGTAGCATGGTACTAGCTCCTCCTAGTCTGGTAGAATTTGGCTATGAATCTGTCTGATCCAGGACTTTTTTTGGTTGGTAAGGTTTTTATTGCCAATTCAATTTCATGATATTATTTGTCTAAGGTTTTAATTTCTTCTTGTTTCAATCTTGGGAGGTTGTGTGTTTTGAGGAATTTATCAATTTCTTCTAATTTTTTTAGTTTACACACATATAGATGCATATGGTAATCTCTGAGAATCTTTTGTATTCATCTACTGTAATGCTACCTTTTTATTTATGGTTGTACTTATTTGGATTCATTTTCTCTCTCTCTCTCTCTCTCTCTCTCTCTCTCTCTCTCTCTCTCGTTAATCTGGCCAGTGTGCTATCAATCTTGTTTATCCATTCAAAGAACCAACTTTTTGTTTTGTAGATCCTTTATATGTTTTTTGTTTGTTTCAATTTCATTTAGCTCTGTTCTGATTGGAGTTATTTCTTTTCTCTGGCTTTAGATTTAGTCTGTTCTTGTTTTTCTAGTTCCCTTAGGTGAGACATTAGGTTGTTTGAGATCTTTCTAGTTTCTTGATGTGAGCATTCAGTGCTATAAACTTTACACTTAGCACTTATTTTGTGACATCCCAAACATTTTGGTAAGTTGTGTCTTTATTTTGATATGTTTCAAATAATTTTAAAATTTCTGTTCTGATCTATTGTGTAGCCCCAAATCATTCAGAAGTAAGTTCTTTAGTTGCCTTGTATTTGTGTGGTTTTGAGGGTTCCTCTTGGTATTGATTTCTGTTTTTATTATGCTATGGTCAGAGAGAATGCTTGGTAGGATTTCAGTTGTTTGGAATGTATCAAGACTTGCTTTATGACCAACATGGGGTTGATCTTAGAATGTGTTCCATATGCAGTTGAGAAGAATGTATATTCTGTGCTTGGTGAATTATTCTATAGATTTCTATTAGGTCCAATTAGTCAAGTGTTGAATTTAAGTCCAGAATTCCTTTGTTAATTTTCTGCCTCAATTATCTATATAAAACTGTTAGCAAGATATCGAAGTCCTCCACTTCTATTATATGACAGTATAGGTCTACTGTTAGATCTAGTGGTAGTAGTTTTATAAATCTGAAAGGTCCAATGTTGAGTGCATATATATTTGGGCTAGTTAAGACTTCTTCTTGGATTGAACTCTTTATAATTACATAATGCCCTTAATTGTCTTTTTTTTTTTTTAACTGTTGAAGTCTGTTTTATCTAATACAAGAACAGTGACTCTGCTTTTTTTTTTTTTCATTTGTGTAGTAGATATTTCTCCATTTCTTTACTTTGAGCCTATGGCTGTTGTTAGAAGTGATATGGGTCTCCTGAAGACAGAAGAAAGATGGGTCATTTAAAAAAAATCCAGTGTGGCATACTATGTCTCTTAAGTAGGGCATTTAGGCCGTTGTCATTCAAGATTACTATTGCTATATGGAGATTGTTTCTATCTTAGTGTTGCTAGTTAGTTGCTTTGTAGTCTCAGTTTTGTGGTTGGTTTATAGGGTCTGTGAGTTATGTGCTTACGTGTACTTTCATGTTAGGTGGAATCATTCTTTTCTTTTTTTTCCATGTTTAAAATCCACTAAGCATCTGTTATAGGGTTGGTCTGGTGGTGATGGATTCCCTTAGTGATTGCTTATTTGAGAAAGACTTTATTTCTCCTTCATTTATAAAGCTTAGGTTGGTGGGATAAGAAATTCTTGCCTGGACATGAACAGACACTTCTCAAAGGAAGTCATACAGACAGTCAAAAAATACATGAAAAAAATGCTCAGCCTCAATAATCATCAGAAAAATGCAAATCAAAGCTACAATGAGATACAACCTAACATCAGTAAGGATAGCTATCATTAAAAAGTAAAAAATGACAGGTGCAGGTATAGCTGCAGAGAAAAGAGAACACTTCTACACTGTTGGTATGAATGTAAGTTAGTTTAACCTTAGTGGAAAGCGGTGTGGTAATTTCTCAAAGAATTAAAAATTGAGATTTCATATGATCCAGCAGTCCCTCTTCTTGAAATATATCCAGAGAAATGACAATACAGAAATTCATATGGAAACATTAATGACCATGAATAGCACAAACAATCCTTAGCAAAAGAAATGAAGCAAGAGGTATCACACTTCCAGACTTCAAACTTTACTGTAAGGCTACAATAATCAAAACAGCCTGGTATTGGTACAAGAACTGGCATACAGACCAATGGAACAGGATAGAGATTCTGGAAGCAAAGCCTCAATTTCTCAACCAACTCATCTTTGACATAGTCTCCAACAGCAACCACTGGGGAGAGGAGAACCTATTCAGTAAATGGTGCTGGAAAAACTGACTGATCACACGCAGAAGATTGAAACAGGACTCCTACCTATCACCATACACAAAAATTAACTCTAAATAGATCAAAGACTTAAAACGTAAAATCTCAAACTATAAGAATCTTAGAAAATGCAGGAGACACCCTTGTGGAAATTGGAAACAGAACCCAAAAGCCGCAGGAGACACCCTTATGGAAATTGGAACCGGAAACCAATTCCTGATCAAAACCCCAAAAGCCCATAACATAAGAGATAAGATAGACAAGTGAGACCTCATCAAACTGACAAGCTTCTAGAAAGCAAAAGAAACCATCAAGAGAGCAGGGAGACAGCCCACAGGATGGGACAAAATATTTGCCAACTGTATATCTGACAAAGGCTTAACATCTAGGATCTACAAGAAACCCAAATGTGCCAAAAGGTAAAAAACAAACAACCCATTAAAAAGTGCTAACAAGAATATGTAAAACTAAAACCCTCTTATATTTTTGGTGGGAATGTAAAATGATACAACCACTTGGAAAACACTTTGGCAATTTCTTTTGAAGTTGAACATGCACCTATCATCCAGCCCCATAATCCCATTCCTAGAAATTTACGGCAGAAAAATAAAAACTGTTTCACACAGAAATTGGTAAAAAAAAAAAAAAAAAGTAGGCAAAAGACATGAATAGACACTTCTCAAAAGAAGATAGATGGGTAGCCAACAGACACATGAAAAAGTGCTCAGTCTCACTAATCATCAGAGAAATTAAAATCAAAACCACATTGAGATACCACCTAACCCCAGTAAGAATGGCCATCATTAATAAAACAAACAACAACAGATGCTGACAAGGATGTGGAGAAAAAGAAATGCTTCTACACTACTGGTGGGAATGCAAACTAGTGCAACTTCTTTGGAAGACAGTGTGACGATTTCTGAAAGAACTAGAAATTGACCTTCCTCATGACCCAGCAATCCCCCTATTGGGAATATACCCAGAAGAACTCAAGTCATTCTACCAAAAAGATACCTGCACAGGCATGTTTGTTGCAGCTCTATTCACAATAGTAAAAACATGGAACCAACCATGCTGCCCATCGAAGCTGGACTGGATAAAAAAATGTGACACATATACACAATGGAATATTATGCAGCCATAAAGAAGGACACACATATGGACTTCGCAGCAACTTGGATGGATTTAGTCTATCGTACTCAGTGATCTATCACAGAAACAAAGAACAGAGTACCGTATGTTCTCACTCATAAGCAGACCTTGAACAATTGTCATAATACTATAAGAAAGAGATTGGCAATAGTGGGAAACTGCCAGGGGAGGGAGGGGCACACCTCATCAACAAGGGTACCTGCATAATGAACATTTGTATACCTAACCCTGAATTGTACCCCACATCTTTAAAATAAAGAAAAAAAAAAAAGAAATATACCCAGAGGAACTCAAGTCATTCTATCAAAAAGATACTTGCACACACATGTTTGTTGCAGCCCCATTCACAATAGCAAAAACATGGAATCAACCATACTACCCATCAAAGCTGGACTGGATAAAGAAAATGTGGTACATATACACAATGAAGTATTATGCAGCCATAAAGAAGGACAAACATATGGGTTTCGCATATTTAGATTTAGAGTCTATCATACTCAGTGATCTATCACAGAAACAAAGAACAGAGTACCATATGTTCTCACTCATAAACAGACCTTGAACAATTATCGTAATACTCCAAGAAAGAGATTGGCAATAGTGGGAAACTGCCAGGGGAGAGGGGTTGGGATTGGCAGTTGAGGGAAACTGCCAGGGGAGGGAGGGACACACCTCATCAACAAGGGCACCAGCATAATGAGCATTTGTATTGTACTCTGTATTGTATCCCACATCTTTACAATATAAATAAGTTAATTAATTAAAACAAAAACACTACATCTAATCTATCCCCCTTCAAACTCTTTCTAGATGAGTTTTCTTTACCTTCTTCACACAAATACATTGCTACCCATTTCCCAGTGGTCATAATCTGACATTAAATTCTGTCCACAAGAGATCATTATTACCATTCAGTTACTCAACTAGGTAATAATGCTGTCTAAATTTTGGCATTCCCCTGTTGTATTTTCTTCTAGTTACATTTCCAATTATTTTACACCATGAAATACCAGGAATCATATTTTGGCTCTCCCTGGAAAAACTCCTGAAATCCTTCTACTCTGTTTGTGACCTTAGTCATAACATTCTTAAGCTTATTGTCATAGTTATTTAGTGAGGTTTCTGGTACAGGGACATTTTCTGTGCATGGAAAGTGTGTTAAATGACCTGCTGGCTCAGAAGTGCAAGAGCTGAAAGTCTCAGTTGAAGCAAGTGGTAAAATTTTTATCCATTTGAATGAGAGATTTTAATGTATGAGTTTAAAAACGATCCAAATCCTGTGTGGCCAGATTTTCCTGACTAGTTCAATCCTTTGGAGATTATAAATTGCATAGAAGATGCTCAGTGAGAGGAAGATGAAAACACACTACATCTGATCTATCTCAAGTTTCCCTAGATTAGATTGGGTTGGCGGCTAATGTGGTAACTTTGAGAGGATGAAGAAAATGAAGGTGCAACAATTAATGATTGTGTGGCTTATACTCATAGAAGTGTGAAGAGTTGAGCTGGATTGTTTTGTTCAATACAGCTATGGAGTCATAGTCTTGAAAGAGATTCCAAAATATCCCTACAGAAAAATCTCAGGACTTCTTAAAACACACCTATACTTTTAGGACTTTAGCAATTGTGAGACACTCAAGGAACTTTGTCAAAAAAAAAAAACAAAAACAGAGCATGTAGGTTCTTTTTTCTACCAGTATCTCCCTCTATTTCTAGTATATAAACAAAAGCAATGTGTGAAAAAGTGGGAATATGGGTTGAAATGGGGTGAAGAGAAGAATTTCAGCATGAAAGAGAGGAGTGAGGACTCAGAGAGGGATTTAGAGAAGTGAGAGTATTTGAAAAAGTCACAATTTTTTTTCTTTTCTTTTTCTTTTTTTTAAATCAATATTTTTTATTTTAATATTGTGGGGTACAGTTAAAGGTTAGGTATACAAATATGCTTCGTTCAGGCACTCTTGTTGATAAGGGGTGTCTCCCCATCCCCAGATATGGACTACCGTTAATCCCACCTCCCTTCCCCTCCCTCCCCCCCATAGTTTCCTACCACTATCAATCCTTTTCTTATAGTATTACGATAGATGTTCAAGGACCACTAGATGGGTGAGAACATGTGATACTCATATCTTTGTTTCTGTGAGAGGTCACTCAGTATTATAGACTCTAGTTCCATCTAGGTTGCTGCGAAATTCATGATTTTGTTCTTTTTTATGGCTGCATAGTAGTCCATCGTGTATATGTACCACATTTTTTTAATCCAGTCCTCTTTTGATGGACAGCATGGTTGCTTCCAAGTTCTTGCTATTGTGAACAATGCTGCGATAAACATACGTGTGCAGGTATCTTTTTTATAGAATGATTTGTGTTCTTCAGGGTATATTCCCAGTAGGGGGATCGCAGGGTCATACAGGATTTTGGTGTTTAGAGCTTTTAGGAAGCGCCACACTGCTTTCCAAAGAGGTTGCACTGGTGTACACTCCCAACAACAGTGTAGAAGTGTTCCCTTTTCGCCACACCCTCTCAAGCAACTGTTATTTTTTGAGTTATTGATAATTGCCATTCTGACTGGAGTTAGGTGGTATCTCAGTGTGATTTTGATTTGCATCTCCCTGACGATTAGTGAGGTTGAACACTTCTTCATGTGTCTGTTGGCTGCTTGGATGTCTTCATTTGAGAAGTGTCTGTTCATATCCTTTGCCCATTTTATAATGGGGTTGTTTGTTTTTTTCTTTTCTGCGCATTTGAGTTCCGTGTAGATCCAGGATGTTAAGGCCTTGTCCGACCTGGAGTTGGCAAATACTTTTTCCCAGTCTGTAGGCTGTCTCCCTGCTCTCTTGATGGTTTCTTTGGCTTTACAGAAGCTTGTTAGTTTGATGAGGTCCCACT
>CAUYQG010190500.1:0-29452 GCA_963574415.1 Tarsius wallacei | reverse complement strand
CCCGTGGGCTCAGGCAATCCACTCACCTCAGCCTCCCAAAGGTGCGGGATTACAGGCTGAGCCACCGAGCCCGGCTGATTTGCTAATATTTTATTGAGGATTTTTGCATCTTTGTTCATGAAGATAATGATCTGCTGTTTTCCTTTCTTGTTGTGCCTTTATTTGGTTTTGATATTAGGATAATGTTGGCCTCATACAATGAATTAGGAAGTGTTCCCTCTGATTCTACCTTCTGGAAGAGATTGTGGAGATTGGTATCATTGCCTTCCTAACTGGTAGGATTCACCAGTAAAACTATCGCAGCCTGATGCTTTCTCTTTTGGAACATTGTTAATTATTGATTCAATGTCTCTAATAAATGTAGGCCTATTCAGATTATCTGTTTCTCCTTGTGTGTGTTTTGTTAGTTTGTATCCTTCAATAATTGATTCACTTTATCTTAGTTATTAAATTTATGGGTCTGAATTTGTTCATAGTGTTTCTTGATTATCCTTTACATGTTCATGGAATCACTTCTCTTTTATTTTTGATACTAGTGATTTATGTCTTCTCTCTTGGATAGAGAGACCTTGGTTAGCTTGGCTAGATAAACCTTAGTTTATCAATTTTATTTATTTTTTTCTTCAAGAATCAGCCTTTGATTTTGTTGCTTACTCTATTGTTTTTCTGTTTTGGATTTCATTGAAACTGCTCTAATTTTTCTTTTTTTTTTTGAGTTGGAGTCTCACTGTGTCGCCCAGACTGGAGTGCAGTGGCATGCTCCTGGCCACTGCAGCCTCAACCTGCTGGGCTCCGGCGGTCCTTCCGTCTCAGCCTTCCAATAGCCAGAACTACAGGCGTGAGCTACCACGCCTGGCTAGTTTTCTATTTATTGTAGAGACGAGGTCTCGCCAAGTTGCCCAGGTGGGTCTCGAACCCGCGGGTCCAGGTAATCCACTCACCTCGGCCTCCCAAAGTACTGGGATTACAGGCTGAGCTACCGAGCCCGGCCTGCTCTAATTTTTATTATTATTTTTTCTTCTTACTTTCAGCTTAAGTTTCTCTTCTTTGTTTCCTAAAAGATGACACTTTGAGACACTTAATCTGTGTATGTTAGTCTAGATCCTCTGAGAAGCAGACACCAACATGAAATTAAACATCTTTATTAGGAGAAATATCTGTAAGAGGACATAGGGAAGGAGCCCAAGAAGGCTGAGATAAACCATCAGACCACCTTACAAGTCAAAAAGAGAGAAAAGGAAGATTGAGCTCAGTCTAAGGAAGGTTCAGCAAGAATGTCAGGGAGTCTTCAAACCACAGTCAGCTGTTGGAAAGTTCTATGTCTCCTGGAAAAAGGCCTGCCTTAACAATCTTCCAGGTTCTATCAATAGCTGGGAGCATCCCTTGGGAAGCATGACCTTAGCACACAGGTAGCAATGGATTTCAGAGCATACCTGTTGGGGCCCTGGTCAGTTATGTACCCTATGTGGGAGGTCTGAGAGGCGCATTTTCATGGTTACCCATGCCAGGTCTTGACAGAAGGAGAGTGGGAGGCAAAGGCATGAAAAAACTCAGCATGTTTGAAACAAATAAGCCTGTTGACAGGAGATTGGGCTGAGTGATAGAAGGGAGAAGGGATTAATGTGAGGTGGGCCTCTGAGGCAAGCCAGGGCTGGGATCTGGTGAAGGACCTTGCGGACCATGGTGAAAATTTTGGATTTTATCCTGAAGGCAAAGAATGGCTATTGAGGGGTGTTAAGCAAGGAAGTGATGACATTGTATTGGGTCAGCTATAGAAAGAGGGTTCTGGCAGCAGTGTGAAAGGCTGAGTAAATGGAGGCAGGGAAGACTAATGAGAAGAGAGCAGCCTTGGTCTCATGAGAGATGCTGAGGGCCCAAGCACTGGTGCAGAGGGATGGAACCCAAGAGAACTTTAGGAGGCAGGATTGATAGGACTCAGGTACAGGATAGGAAGAGGGTAGATTGAGCCCCAGACGTTCTACTTAGGGGACCCAGGGTAGAGGAGAAATTCACAGAGAAAGAGAGTTAAGGGAGGGAAAACAAGGATGAAGGGGAAATCAAGAGCATGGTCAGTTTTGGAAATGTGGCTTCTAGGATTCCTCTGTGCAGCAGGCATTTGTACACACGATCTGAGACTCGGAGTCATTACCTGGACTGAGCACCGAGGCTTGAGAGTCACAGGTGTTGAGGTCAACTTTAGAGCCATGAGTATGATTGAGGTCACCCAGCAAAGGGTGTAGTTTTAGAAGAAAAGATGGCCAAACACTGAACTCCAAGGAACCCAATAGCAGAGGTGAGCGAAAGAAGAGGGGCCGAGAGGAAACCGAAGGGTTAAGTCAATATGGGAATTGAAAGAGTGAGCTCTGAAAGCCAAAGGAGAGGAGAATTCTGAGGGAATGTGGTCAATCGTGCCAAATCCCCCCGTAGGGAAGCCAGTGAGACAAAATGGGGGAGCGCCTGCCATCTCTCCATTGTAGAGTGTTTTAGGTTGAATTAGGGCCCCCCAAAGATATGCTGAAGCTGTAACACCTGAATCCTCAGAATATGACCTTGTTTGGAAACAGACTCATTGCAGAGGTCATTAAACCAAGATGCGAATTAAGATGAGGTCATGCTGGAATATAGTGGAGCCTTAGTCCAATACAACTAGTGTCCTTACAAGAAGAGGAGACAAGGCTGAAACAGAGGGAAGAATGTCACATGCAGACGGAGGCTGATGCTGGAGTGATGCAGATTTAAGCCAAGGAACACCAAGGCTTGCGAAGAGGTAAGCCAGAGCTAAAGTACATTGAAGCCAAGAGGAAGGCATGAGTCAGATTCTTCTCCAGATATTTCCGAGAGAACACGATCTTATTGACATATTAATTTCAGACTAGCCTTCCAAACTGTCAGAGAATCACTTTCTGTTGTTTTAACTACCCGGTTTGGATGCTTCTTCATGGCAGCCCTAGGAAGCTAGCACATGAGTGAAGCTGAAGAGACATCATTTCACTGTGAAGATGGATAAGCCCTCTGAGGCTGGAGGGAAGGGATGTGTATGTGGGGGGCTCATATGTTTAAAGACGGGGAGGGAGGGAGTGGGACATGGAGACCGTTAAAGTCTGCTGGCATCTTTTACTCTATGAAGGTGGGAGTGCAGATCACCTGCTGAGAGTGAAAGGGTAGAAGGAGGTCACACTTCAGCTGCAACCTGTGTTATCTATTGCTGCATGACGAATTACCCCAAAACGTAGCAGCTTAAAACAACAAGCATTTATTATCTCTGATAGTTTCTTTCTAAGAGTCAGGAATCTGGGAGCGGCTGCCCTGGGTGGTTCTGGCTCAGAATCTCTCATGAGGTTGCAGTCAAGGTGTCAGCCAAGGCTCCAGTCATCTGAAGCTTTGACTAGACGAGAGGATCAGATTCTACTACAGTTCACTCACACGGAACTCGCCAAAAGGTCGCTTAAGTGTCCTCACTTCATGGCAGCCAGTCCTTCCACAGCAAGTGATCCAAGAGAGAGACCAAGTCATATACCACAATATCTTTTTTTTTTTTGAGTCAGAGTCTCACTCTGTTGCCCAGGCAGGAGTGCAGCGGCATGCCCATGGCCGCTGTGACCTTGACCTGCTGGGCTCAGACGATCCTTCCTCCTCAGCCTTCTAAGCAGCTGGAACCACAGGCGTATGCCACCACACCCAGCTAATTTTTTGATTTATTGTAGAGACGAGGTCTCGCCAAGCTGCCCAATCTGGCTTGAACCCCTGGACTCAGGCAATCCTCTTGCCTCAGCCTCCCAAAGTCCTGAGATTACGGGCATGAGCCGTAATCTTTTATGACCTAACCTTGGCAGTCATATGCCATCACTTGGACTGTACTCTATTGATCATACAGGCCAACTCTAATACAATATAGAAGGGACTGCATGAAGGCATGGATACCAAGTGGTGGGAATCATGAGGGGTCATCATGAGTTCACCTGTCTGCCGAGGCCTCCAAGTCTTGGTTGCAGTCTCGACTTCTCCTTCTGAGCATCAGATACTTATAGTCGAGGCGTCTTCTCATCGTCTCCTCTTGGATATTTCATGGGCATCTCAAAGGCAACATGTTCAAAGCAGAACTCTTCATTCTAGTCCCAAGCTAGCTTCTTTCTCAAATACTGTCTTAGTCAGGAGCTCCACCAATGATTTAAACACCCAAGCCAGACCTTGGGATCATCCATGACCACTCTCCTTTACCAACTCTTTCGTCCAAACCACCATAAATTCTGCCAGTTTTACTTTCTAAACATGTCTGTAATCTACTGCCTTTTATCTATACTTACCTTTACAGCCCTGGCTAAAAAACATATCACCTCTCACTTGGATCACTGCAACAGCCCCCAGACTATGAGACCAACAATCAACTGCCAAGAGCTGTGAAAGGTCTGAGATTTTGCCCCACTTGCAAGCTAACAAGTGAGCCTGGATGCTGTCGGTTTCACAGATGTTGACAGAATGCACAAAATTCTGGGTCAGAGACAGAGGACTTTATGACTCCCAGCATAACAAGCAGCGTGAATTTCGTGTTTGCTCCAGGTCCCCTTTCTCCCAGGGGCCACATGAAGTGCCCAGGTAGGTGCTACACGTGCAGTGACTTTCTGTCTCAGCTGAGAAAGCCCACACTCAGGAAATCTGAATTTTTAAATAATGGGTTGCAAGCCAGCTGCCGGCACTCTGCTCCAGAGGGAGGTACTCCTTCTCTCTTCCAAGCATGCTTGCCATCCAAACGTCTCTGCAAACATAATCCAGAATAATAGGGCAGCCAGCACTTCACTCACAAGACATGCATAAACACGAGAAACGCGAGAATCTCAGGGAGAATTGTCTCCCAACAGTAGCCGAAATCCAAACCAGGTCGTCTCCTGGCTCCCCAGACCTACAGAAAAAAGTCAAGACCCTGGAATGGCACCGCCCACCTCCGCCAGCCTCATGGCTCTTCTGCCTGCCTCACGTGAAATTCGTAACTCGCAGCCTCTCAAACCATCTGTGTTCATTCTCGTCTCGAGGTCTTTGCTTAGGTCATCTTCTCTGCTTACATTTTCCTCTTCCTTCCCTAGAAATCATTCATTTAATGCCCTGGAAGTCACCTCTTGAGGCTCCCATGCACACTGGGGGGTTGCCGGATTAGCATTTGTCCATGAGGATGCAGGGCCAGCGATCCTTGCTCTTTATTGGACTCATGTTTACTGCTTGCAACTGTTTTCTTCTTTCCCTAAATGGAACTGCCCTCTGTGTGATGAAGGCACATTCCAGGGAAAGGAGTCTCCATGATTTTCTTAGCAACTTCTGCGGCAGGTTGGGTAAGTACCTACCTTCTATTCTCGCTCTTGACTCTAGTTTACCTCTAACTGCAGTATCTCCCACCAGAGCTGGATCAGCTCCACTCAGGGCTGGCCTTGCTCTCAGTTGGGTTGTTTTCACTGTACCAAAGCCAAAGTCCAACATGCATTTTCACTTGTAAAATGTCCATTCATATCACATACAGCTTTATAAATCTCCAACTGGAGGCCTAATGCTTGCCTGGAAGGGGCAGGGGTAAGGTTTAGAACAAGGCCTACTAGAACAAGGTCACCTATTTCCAGTTCTCTTCCCAAACGGACCCGAAAAGAATGTGTCACAAGAACAGTATAGCTTTGGATAAGATGGCTCTCACAAATGCCATGAGAAAACTATCAATTCATTCCAGAAACGAGCTCTGGTGGTCATTTGACCCTATTTTGAGAATCATCAAGATTTGAAAGAATCTGAGGAATGGTGCCCAGGCAACACCGACTTCATTTAATACCACCTCTCATGCTACTCCTATTTTTTGTTTTTGTTTTCCTGTGAAATGAAGTTAATAGTATGCACCACTGACCTGGCTCTGAGTAAAAAGAACTAACGAAGTGCAATGACATTAGCCTGTAAAACACTAATGGAGCTTGAATGAAAAAATGCTGTGTGAGACTATGCCAGAGCTTTCTCGTTTGACATTTCTTTTTGGTTGTGCGAGTGTCACCTTTTAGGATATTAGCCCAGCTGGTAATGACCCTTCTTACTGAGGCCTCTGATGAGGTCTTTAGGGTTGGGCTCCTGGAGATCATGGCTTATGGGACATAATTCTGGTCCCCACCTCCCATCCCATAAGGACCTTCTTCATTCCCTTGTGTATCCCAAGCACCTACGATGTGCCTGGAACATACTGTTTTTCCATACACAATTGTCGTATTGGCAATATCAGGGATTGAGACTAACAGAGAGTTCCCCTGTGCTTGAGGCTGGAACTGGCACGTGTGGACTCAGGAGCTGTGAGCAGCCCCACCGCATCGTGGAGACTGGAGAGCCAGGGAAGGCAGTCTGTGGAGACCCAGGAGACTGGGAGGGAGAGATCTCGATAGGGAGAACTTGGGCTCCCCCTGATTCTCTCGTCCCTGCTACCAAGCTTTTCCCAGACCAGGTTGCAAACTTCTTTATCTTTGGAAAAGTCCCTTTCTCTGTGCTTGAACTAGCTCCAGAGGGTTAGCGTGTGGTAATGCAGAAAACTTGGAAGTCGGCGTGGTGAACTTCTAGTCGCGATGATCAAGAACGTGGGTCGCTCTCAGCCAGCGGCTATGGAGCTGAACCAGGTTGTGACTATGGGAGACCCCCCCCAGCCAGTGAGCCAGCTAAAATCCACCCCTTTCTCTCCCACCCATCGGAACTCACAAGTGTGTTCTGACAGTGATGTATGGTCACTGGCTTAACACAGAGGGGGGTGTGAAATGGGTAAAGAATAAAACCCCAGTTTCCACAGATATTTGATAATGCTGTACAGGAAATATCATGCAGTCCATAGGAGAGTCCTAAAAACATACTTTCGAATGGGAATTTTTTTTTCTCCCACCACAAAGTAGAGGCAAATAAACACGCTTTCTCAGCACCATAGCTCCACGGAGACAGGTCAGACAGATCACAGCAGGTTTAGAGCAGAAAATTGGACAGGAACTGCAATACCACACTTGTGGACTGTGGTCCCGCTCATTCGTCCTTGGTGGTGGGCCGCTCTGCGGAGTTGATAGGAAGGGAAGGGAACATGCTAGGTTCTGTGTTTTAGGAAGCAGCTTATAGAGAAACAGCTGATGAGGTTTTTGTATTTCAGCTCTGAACTTTGAGCACTTACCAGACGACTCATAATTTTCTGCAGTTAATACTAAATCTGCCATTAAAAGGAAGCACACACTGGTGTGGAACACAAAGAACTCAGACGACAAAAGAAAATTCCAGACAGAACCAGGGCCAGGCCGGTCCCCTTAGCCATGCCTGGCTTAGTAGTTCACCAGTACTGATGAGAAATCATCGTAGCCACTGGCTTTGCTAAGTTAGGCTGCAGCATCACACAACCCTGCAGTCTCAGGGACGTACAGCAGCCTGGGTTTATTTCTTGCCACCCCCCACCGCCCCCGGTTACATCCAGACTAAAGGAGCAGTTCCTGCCCGGGACAGGCTGTTTTCGTGGCAGAGGCACGAGAGAGGGCAGAACCCCAGAGTGGCTCTAGAAGCTTCTGCTCCCAGCATCACCCCCACTTCCCACTCGCATTTCATTGGCCAAAACAAGCCTCAGGGCCACGCCCAACTTCAGTGAGACAGGAAGTTCAATATCCCTGATCAGACCACTAGGGTGGACCCAAGTCAGGAGGGGCAGGAATATTTCGGCAGTAATACAATATAGCAGGAATCGGACTGCATTTCCAGAACCACACCATCTACGAATGGCAGTCTGATCTCCATGACTATGCTTAAGTTAATTGCGTAGTCAACAGCTTACAGCTTCAATCCAAAATGTGGGCTTTGTCATCCTAATGACTCCTTTTGTGGCTCTCAAAAACTGGATACTGGAGACGCCCTCGGGTATTCATAAAAACCACTGGGTGAACCAAATGAACCCCAATTGGCAACTGCAGGCAGGATTCTGACAGTGGGAAAGTGACTTCTTTTCTTTCTTTTTTTTTCAGTTTAAGTCTCACTCTTGTCACCCAGGCTGGAGGGCAGTGGCACGCTCACGGCCACCGCAGCCTCGACCTGCTGGGCTTCGGTGGTCTTTCCGCCTCCGTCTTCCAAGTGGGAAAGTGATTTCGATGGCATTCCTCCGGGAATGTTTCTCCAAGTGTGGTTCGCATTCCACTTGTAGCAGAATGACCTGAAATACAGGATTCCCATGCAAGCTTCCGAACTGTACCCTAGATATACTGGATCTGAGTTTCTGGGGGTGGGTGGGGGCCGGGAATCTGCATTGATCAAGCATCCCAGGTGATTCTGACACAGACCGACTGTTGGGAAGTGCCACCTCAGAAAATCTGCCCTCACCAGGGTGCACTCCTGCTGAGCATGAGATGCTGGATGCCAACATCAGTTACTTCCTGTTACTCTGGTTCCCAGGACCGGCCTTGGGAAGGGGCCGATGTGTGCCATGGGCTGTGGGACCAGCCAGGACTTGGAGTTTCCTGGAAGTCAGGGAGAAGGAGGCGCTTTCTTTTGTGGAACGGTTTCTAATGAGGGCCTCTATCCTTCCTTCAAATACGTTTCGGTTTATGTAGTTCACTATTTTTCTCGTAAATCAACATCTGTGAATCATTTTGTTATTTGTCTATTTTTAGAAATGAAATGTGACTACATTCAACAATGTACTCATAAAAATCCTCTTATAACTAACGATTGTTTTAAAAATTATATTTTAACTGCTGTTCCTCAACAATGGACATTTGGAAACAAATCTCTGATGAAAACTTAACTGTAAGTTTCCAAACCTGATTTTTTGTGAGGCTTGCCTTTTATGACATATTTCCATTGTTGAACCTTACGATGAAAAATGAAATTTAAAAGTTTGTCTTCTGCCTGGGCTCTGTCTAGATTTTCCAGGGATGCTTTAAAGAGAAGACAGAGGATTTCATTTGAGAGCTCCGTTGCAGTGACCTCTGTTGCTGCCTGGGTCATTAAATTCAGGACACTTAGGCTTCCAGCTCGTAGTTTCCTGGCCTCGTTGTGATTTAACCGGACCTGATCTAGCACACTGGTGACATAAGCCGCCCAGAAGCTCCAGCCCCTTCCAGTATGTGCCCTGAGGAGGGCCACTAATGAGAGAAGGAGTGCTTTCCATGGGGCCACCCTGGCCTTGCGTCGGGAGCCCAGGAAACCCCCTCCGTTTGCTCTGCCTCCCTGTGGACACGAACGTCATTGCTGCACTTGGGGGAGGGAATGCTTGGTACAGACCCCTCCAAGGCTATTTCGTTGTCCAACCTGCACATGTCATGTAGGAACTGCCTTCCCAACTGGGTGGTGAGCATGACATCAAGCTCTCAAATGTCATTTTTTAGTCATTTCTGCTCTTTTGAGATCATGTCTATAGTCCAAATGAGGAGACTGTACTACAATTTACTACAAAATTTTGTTTCAAGTAAGAAAGGAAGAGAGGAAGAAAAAGAGAAGAGGAGAAAAGAAGAACAGGAGAGAGAGGCAGAAAGATGGAAGGAAGGAAGGAAGGAAGGAAGGTAAAGGAGCGTTTCTGCCTTGTCCACTTTGCCCCTGCTTTGTCTTCTTTTTGCTGTGCCGACCTGGCGTCGTCATGCCTCTCGGCTTAATCCAAACATTCACATTGCTGCGTCCCTCCAAAGCTGGGCTCTCTCGCCTGTTGCTCCTAAATTCTGCACGTTGAGCATAGCCAGATACGTGTCCCAAGATGCAAATCTCATGCCCAAGAAACTCCGGGATCTCCAGGAGGTTGGCACAGAGAGGACAGAGGGCAGCGTGGAGTCTCAACTCAAGCATCGTTGCCATGAAAGTGTCGCGAGCCTGGCTGGCTGGAAAGGATGCGCTCCCTTTCATCCTGGCCACAAGCCACAGCTCGTTAACGTGGCATCACTGCGAGCCATGCGAGTGGCAGAGACCCTGTGCCAACACGGCGCGCTGGCTTATGTACCGCTAAGGCAGACTTAATTTAGTTTCTTGGGATTCGGGTGTTTCAATATTGCCTTATAAAAATATTCCATTCTGGTTCTTGGGCAGGGCATGAGTTCTGAAAAACTGCAGGCTCCGAGCTGCCAGTTTCTCTTGCATTCCTGTTATTGTCTGTAATTTCTAAAGACTAGTAAGTAGACATGGCACTTTACAAATACACAAAGACAAGGGCCTGGCCTTCGGTCAGAAAAACACAACCGAAATGAAAATAATCCAAGCAGAAGCAGTAACAGACAGTTCTGGGGGAGGGCATCGGCTTTGGAAAGCTAAGTTTAAAGTAGTTCTGTTTTTGTTTTGAAACGGGAGTGATTGGGAGAGAGAGGGGGCGGCCGCGTCCTGAGGTTTGCTCTGTGTTTAATCTTACCAGGCTCGTGGGCTCCAGAGGTCACTTGATTCAAAAGCGAAGTTGTTCACACTGACCCCTTCCACCCCCACCAAAGAAACGGCTTTCTATGGGAGACGGCTCCTTCTTCCCAAGCGCTTTGTGGCTGACCTCAGCTCCACCAGCAAGTGGAGGCTTCAATAAGATAATTGCTTTCGAAGGCATTATGCCTCCTTGTAGGGAAACTTCTTGAACAGAGAGCACAACACCTCTGTCGGAAAGAGACCACACCTGAAGTCGCAGCCTAATTGGTTCTTTCATGGGCCTTCATCAGAAAGCTCCACCGACGGAATGAAGCAAATGTCAGGCATTTCACTTCTGAGACACAAGCCAGCTACTCGGCACTATGGCACAGTCGGTTAATCCAAGACACATTTTTATGAAAACCTCAAGTTATGACCCACATATGGTGGCAGATCATTATCCTGAGACTCTAAATTGAACCAGTTATATAGTTGGAGGTGGATCTATCATAATCTGGAAAACTTTTCTTTTTACTGGTCTATTTTAACAAGTGTAGGGAGGAAATAAAACTCAGAAAGCATAAACTGTTTTACATTTTGAATTGAACTTTGATAAAAATGGAAATACTCCAAAATAAAGGAACACTGGCAAAGGAGGAAGGAAAGACGCAGACAGAAATAAAGCAGAAAATGTGGAAATAAAAGGTTCTGTTACTACTTTTACATTTCCTGATTTAGTTAAGTGAGAAAGGCAAGATGCACAATTGTATAGAGATATGATCCCTGATGGCAGGAGGAGAGAGAGAAGGAAGGAGGTGGGGGGGGGGGTAGTGGGGGCGAGGGGGGAGAGAAGAGAGAGAGAGAGAGAGGTAAAGACTAAAAATGCAGTGAATCAAAATAGATCCTTGTGATTATTTCTAGGAATTGTGCTTACAGATCACATATGTTTTGTCTTTGGACTCTTTGTGGTTTCCAAATGCCCCACAATGAGGATTCTTTTTTTCAACAATATAAATCAATAAAGTCTTTTAGAAAATGGTTTCTGATTCAAAATGCAGTGATCTTTACCTCCAAGGCTGAGCACAGAAGGTGACAGAGTTTAGGGTTGTTCCAGGTGGAGTTCCTTTGCGTGTCAGTGAACTCCCAGGCCTCAGGGAGCAGAGAGCAGGGATCATGGGCGTACACTCTCGCACTGCACGCCGCTCACTGCTAGGTAGAAAGACTTTCCAGCCTCAGCATAGTCTAACAGTTCCAACGCCCTAGGCCACAGTAACAGCTGATAAAATGCAGTGCTCTTTGGTGCTGACCTATTGCAAGTTGTGACCATCACCATCAGTAGACACCATCTGCAAGGTCACTCTGACTGTAGATGATATGCTGCTTTACATTTCCTGTGATCTAACACGGAGGCAGCTGGTGTGCTGTGGGAGAGGCCAGAACGACCTTGGCTGTGGGCTATAATTGTACTGGTGGCTTCTGGAGCCATAATCTGGATTACGGGCCATTCCAGAGCTTGGAACAGTCTGGAACAGCTGGAGCTGGAGAACATGCATAACCTTGCTCCGGGTACCTTGTTCCACCCGCACCACACAGCTGACCGAAGTGGTGCCTCCGCCCCTGAAGACCTTAGACCTTCCTGTTTCCTTGGCCTTTGTCCTTTGGACCATTTTGTGGATAAAAGGTGCCCTCAGAGGCAGACTCCCGAGAGCGTTCCTGGCCCACTGCCTGAAATGGTTCACTCCATTTGTTCCTCTACTGAAAACCCCTGATCTGAGACTTATTTAGGTAAACAAGATTCTTCCCACAGAAATGCAAAGGGCTGCATAGAGTTAGGAGCCGTTGGTCTAACCCATTTAATCAGATTGTTTTTCTGAAGACACCCAGGCAGCTAGAGTGAGACATGGAGATGTTGATGACCTCTGAAGGGGGCAAAGCGGTAAGGAGGGATCAAGAGGTGTGGCTTGAAGATGAAGCGGCGGGTGCTTTGACCCGAAGGGGCTGAAGAAAGGCAAACACAGGTGTGTGAGGAGAGAGGTCCTTTACTCTCCTCAGGCCTGAGTCCTCCCTCCCCCTCACTCTGAGAGGACGACCTTGCCTTCCTCCCTACGGGATAAGCCCACAAGAACCTCCTCAGCTTCCGGCCCAACTCTACCAACTCTCCAAGCCACCCGCGTGCACCCATCCTTCCGCCATCTTCCATCTTGGCTAAGTGCTCCTCCCACCCACTCCTGCCTTCTCAGAGGCCTCACTTCAGCCCCTTTTCCTTTTCTCTCCAGCTTCTTTTGCTTCTCTCTCGTTACTGCCTCCCTTCGTCTGCTCCGCCGTCTAAGCACGCAGCCAACAGCCTCTCCCCTAGACTCCCCGCCCTTTCCAGCACTGCCCTTCTCTCAGCCGGGCTTCTCAAAAGAGTTGCTTGTCCTTGTTACCCTCCCCTCCATCCTCAACCGGCTTCGTCTGTCTTCTGCTCGTTTTCCCGCTGTAAACCTGCTCTTGCCCAAATCACCTGTGTGACGTTGTGACGAAATGCGACGGACACTTGCACTCTTGGCTTAGGTGACCTCCCCAAAGCCCTGATCCTGATGAGCCCTCCTGCTCCTTGACTCTCTTTTCTTTGGCTCCTTGGGTCCATCTCCCTAGACGACCTTGTCCACTCCCACTGTCCATCGGCTGGTGACGCTCGTGTCTGCGCTCTCAGCACACACCGCCCTCCTGAGATGCGCATCTCTGGACTCAGCTGTCTCCAGGGCAACCCACACCTCACAGACACCTGCAGTCAACACCTTCAAGAGTGAACGCGTCGCATTCTCTCCTAGCCCACCAGCCTAACACCTCGTGTTCTGGGGACAGTGCACATGCAGCTTCCCAGCCTGGAAAGAGCTCCTCTTCCCCTTGACCTTCTAACACCGTCACCTGGCTAACTGTTATTCATCTCCTAGGTCTTAGATTAGCTGTCATTTCTACTGGGAGGCCTTCCTTGATATCTCAAATCTGAGTCAGCGGCTCCTACAATCTCATAAGCTTTCATTTGTAATTCTTTATGAAGCTGTCTATCCTTCCTACTAAAACATTTGCTCCCCTAGGGCAAGGATCTTTCAATCTTGTTCATTGTATCCTATCTCTTGGCCCAGTATGATGCGTACCAAAAGTGTGTTTATTTAAAAAACAAACCAAACAAACACACACACACATATTTCCAACACTCAGGAAGCCAGGAAAGAGCAGGATGTGTGTGGGGAGGGGAGTCTCCTCCATCTTCCTGGTCTTCCCTCCCCACATAGACTCAGGTAAGCACCCTTTGCCCCATTGTTCAACCTAACCACAGACTGGGGAACCTGTGTGTAACCATCTTGGCACCTTTTCCACCAAGGCTAAGGACTTTTTTCTATGGGAAAACTCATTCTTGGTTCCTAATGCCAACTTAAAAATGAGCTTTAGTGATTTTTTTTAAAAGTTGGGTACCATATCTGCCATATGGAAATATGAATCACTCAGCATAAGTACATTCTAGGTCGGTTCTTCCAAGTAAAAATAAATAATCTTGCCACAGGATAATTCTTAAAAGCTATTTGGTTTATGTCTTAGTTTTTGTTTTCCTTTTTGGATTTTAACTTTGCTTGAAAAAAAAAATGGTTCAACTCCAATATGGTCATTTCAAAAATGTCTTAAGTCCAAGTGTTCAATAGTGTTTCCTTTTGCTTTGGTTGGTTATGAAGATTTTACAGGTTGCAGATACATATCTTTGATGCTTTAATTAATTATAAATGAAAGAAAAAATTTTAATACGTTTATAAGAGTGAGTCACATGACTTGCCCAGTTGAAGCCACAACACACAACACCCCACAATGTAGGACCTGGCTCTCCTTTCCTTTCAGGCTCGTTTCGCAAGGCTTTGCTCTGGACCCGGCCTCGCTTTTCATCTTCATGTTGTTCTCTGGGGTCGGCAACTAGATGGTCAGAGGTGGGGGTGCTGCCCTGTTACTCCACGTCCCTGGGACTTTCCTCCTTCCTCTGTGGATTCGGGTCTGAGGTTTCTCTTTCACCCTCACCGCCCGTGGGTCTCGAGAGAAGACACCCTGTGTCCCTTACTCTGTTGAGTTCTCCCCTGTGTCTGTAGCCCCCTGTACTCACTGAAGATGTATTAAGTTCCTTTGTTCAAGATAGCGCCACTCAACGCTGGGACTAGCAGGGACTAGTTTCCCTTGACAACCCCAGCAGAGCCCAGTGGCTCACACCACCACTTTGGAAGGCAGAGTGAGAGGACTGCCTGAGCATAGGGGTTCGAGACCAGCCCGGGCAACTAGGTGACACCTTGACTCTAAAATAAATAAACAATTAAAAAACAGCCCTGCATGGTAGTGCACACCTTTTGTTGCAGCTACTTGGAAGGCTGGGACGCAGGGATCACCTAAGCCTGGCAGATCAAGGCTGCAGTAGCGGTGAGTGTGCCACTGTATTCCAGCCTGGGTGACAGTGAGACTTTGACGGAAAAGAAGGAAGGAAGCAAGAAAGTTCTCAGGCCTCGTGCTAGACCTACTGAGTCAGGATCTCTGAGAGTGAGGCCCAGGAATCTTTCACAAGCTCTCCAGGCATTCCTATACAACGTGAGACTTACGGTCTCAACTCATAGCTGCAGGAATGGAGTGGCAGTGATGGGAGAGCTCTGTGTTGCCTCCAGTTCTAGGGCTCAAACACCCAGGCAGCAGCTCCCAAGGCCTTCCTGGCCAGCAGGCAGCAACTCTCCTGTTGGAGGCCTAAACAGTACATTTTTTTCAGATCAGCAGCAAAGAATTAGGCTGTTTATCAGCTGAGAACTTTGTATAGGAAAGCCCAAAGTTTATGTTCTTCTCTCCCTGTTCCCTGCACCCCTCCCAAACACTTTGCAGCAACCAGACTGATTGGTTCGTTGCCAGCCGATGCTGCACCCTCATCTTTGCCCCACTCCTTTATGGGCGCCTGGGTCTCCAGAAATCTAGAACAGACCAAAGCCCTTCCAAGGGTTGGCTCTGTCAATGAACAAACAGTTATTGAGTGTTGGCTATGTGAAAGGCATCCTTAACTATCCCCTCCCTGGTACACCTCCTCTGCTCCCTGCTGCATCCTCCCTTGCGGCACTCCTGTCTCGGCAACTGCCTGACGCACGGCAGTTGTTGGTCACCGAACGTCAGTGGTGGCTGAGGCCCCTTTTCAGTCTCTGCTCTAATGATTTTCAGACACTTAGTAGTAGAGCTGTATTAGAACACTTACACAGGAAATTAGACAAAGCAGTATATTATTTGTGTTAAGACATTTTGAAGTTAAAATGAAATTAAGCTATAGGCTAACTAATCGGTGTAACAAGGCTGTTTTGATGACCTCTCCAAATACAGTTAGATGGATAAGAGCAATCAGGCCTGCCTTTGAGCCCAGTTTATTTCTGGAATGGTTGGTTGTGCAATATTCAGAAAATCCTTATTCAGATAACTAGTGGCACATGGCAACAGGTATTTTGATGTTGTTGTTTGCTTTTATGTTTATTTTTCCTTACAACCTTGAGATGCTCATCCATTAAACAGATAGCCAGACAGTTTCATTCCAAGGTCTATCCACAAATAGGTGTTTATGCCATGGCCATAAGCATGCTGGCAGTCTTTAGTGGGCTATGATTTGGCACATGCCAGGTTTAATTATCTCCTGTTTTTAAAAATCTCGTTGAAAAAATTTTTAGAATAAAATTTAAATCAAACGTCTGTGGAGAAAACCTTTGCAGCCCCTCAGGGCTCTGAAAGCACAGCAGTCACTTTACAGGCCAAGACAAGAAAGGCAAAGTCACTTACTCAGGTCCCATGGCTTGTGGGGGTCACAGCTGGCTGCATCTCAGTCTCCTGCCTCCTGGTGTTTATGTTTCGCATGGACATTCGAGCCCCCCGTGTGGCTTCCAAGAGCCTTTCGCTCAGGGCTGGATCTTCCAGAGCAGAAGCTCTGTTTATCCTGCTTAAATGAATTACAGAATGGAATTTCCCCAGAGCCATCTCACAGCCCCCGCGGGAGGGTGCCAGGCCGGGAGAGCGGGGCAGGAATGAGGATCCTGCGAGGCGACTCTGCTTCTTCCTGGTGTCTGACCACCGGCTGGCACACCCGGCCTCTGAAAATAACGCGGCTTTCCTTCCAGCAGCCAGCACTTGGCAGGCTCGCGAGCTCTGCGCGGTGTCCCTTTCGTGAGGCCCAGTCCCAGAAAGCATTTGCTCACACAGGGGGACGGCTTCTGGCGTGTGCTGGCATTTAGCTAGGAAGATAATATTCCAGCATGGAGGGTGGGGGAGACGGGGGCCGGGAGATGGTAGGGCCTGGCGGAAAAGCAGACCTATCCTGGCATCTGCCGAGGCCCCCAGATGCAGTAGGTTGCAGTCCCCAGACCCTTCCCCTGGCAGCAGGCGGTTTCCACACTGGCACCCAGGGGAGACTGCCTTCACAGGACCAGGGCGGAGTCTTGGAGAAAATGGAGCAGTTGAGGCTGGGTTGCTGCTCCCTGAAGAAAGGTTGGGAAACCTTTTCTCTACCTCAGCAGTTTGGCTTCTCTATTTACTCAAAGAACTGGCAGGAGCTCTTCCCCGCAGAGGCTGCCGCGGCCTGGCGAAAGGGCATCTGCCTGTTTGCTCAGAGTTAGAAGTCTGCCCACTTCCACGCAACCTGGGAGACTGAGCAGGGTCCAGGCGCGTCTGTCATCAGGAGAGAGAAATTCAGGCCCCACAGGGCTCACCCAATAAGGTCCCTCAATCCTCTAGCAGCTTGCTGAGCCTGGACTTTTCCAACTATTTTTGCAAGGTGGAATTTAATTTAAAAACATGAGGGCCCTGTCAGTAACACTGAAAGGACTGAAACACGAAGGTTTAGCTGACACGGATCCCTCTGACTGACCTGCTTTATGAGGAAAGCCAGCCCGGGACTGACTGTGATTTGTCCTTTACTTCCTGCTGGAATTAGAATCAAATGGATTATGGATTGCTTTAATATTTTTGCGTCTTATAAAGAAATGTGTTAAATCTAAGAAGCCTGTTTGCTGTTATGTTCAGGCCTAACCTTTCTCACGCAATCATCCTGCAGAAGATACTGCTGGTTGATTCCCCAGGATCGGTCCTCTTCCTCATCAGAGGAAATGATTAGCAAAGTGCTCAGGTAGTAATTCTCCTATCTCCAGGCATCCCCACACATGGGAGCAGCCATGCCTCCCAGTTTGCCCACTGACATGCAAGCAAAGTCTATGGTGTGGACCTCTGGTAAAAATGGAAAGACTCAGATTATATGAAAAATTTGCACATCCTTTTAATTGTTTTCTTGGTTGGAATGTGGGCATGATGGCTGGAGGCAGAGCAGCCATTTTACGACCATGAGGAGGAAATAGATTAAGTGTGGTGGAATAAACAGCTTAAAGGTGTGTGGATCCAGCTTAAAGGTGTGTGGATCCTTGCTGACTACTCTGACCAGCTGTAACAGCCCTTGACTGCTTGCCTCAAGATTTCCTCACAGCGGAGCAAAATAAGTTCCATTTGGTTAGGACTTTGGAATTTGGGCGTTTCCCTTAAAGGCAGCTAAATGCGATGTTAACCAAACACAAACTTCGTACCATCACTTTAAGTGTAAGGATGGTCCTGTCCAGCCGGCAGACAGACAAGAATCTCTTCTCATTTCATAGCATAAGGAAATCGAGGCAGGGGGAAAATGTAAAGTAAGTAACTCACCTCTTCCTGAATTAAATGCTACTTACACCCTTGGCACGTGGAACTTCTCAGCAGCATTGGGGCCAGTGGCGGCTTCCTCCTCCTTTCCCCCTCCTTACTTCTGTGGTCTTACTCCTCTATGTTGTCCTCTGGTCTTTTGGGCCCACTTTCTGGTTTCTCACGGGTCCCTCTTCTTCTGCGTGTCCCTTGAATGCAGATGTCCGCAGGGCTCCCCATAGTCCTTCGGGTGGTGGATCTTATGTCTCCCTACAACCTTCACTATCACTCAGAATTCGACACCAAAATGGTGTCTTGACTGGAGCCAGAGATCTAGAATGTACTGCTAAGAGAAAACAAGCAGCTCACGGGGTGAGATGGGCCGTTGGAACCCACTGAAGCAACACGAGAGAAGGACAAGATCACATGAATAAAAAGAAATGAGAGGATACAGAAACAAAGTGTACCCAGAGGTTGGAGGGTGAAGTTAAGGATTTGGTGGCTTTTGATTCCAAAGTAAAATTAACGCTTTCATCCCAAGAGGACGGAGAGGAAGTAGAGATTGCTTCAATAGATTTCCAGTTGCTTCCAAATTATTTTCTCATTTTGATTCTACAGGTGCTTTCTGGTCCTACACCCATCCGTTCCTTCAGGGAGTGTTTGTTACGTGGCTGCTGCGTGCCAGGTGTCGTGTGAGAGTCTGGAGACACAGCGTGGTCAAAGTTGCTAACCCTGAGAACAAGGAACATCCGTGTCAAATAACTGGGTATGCGTGATTTTATTTTTTTAGTGTATATTTGCCAATATATTCTTTTTTCTCTCAGCTAGCACTCAAAACACTTCCTTAATGGAAAAGCCTAGACAGGACTACAATGTAGGTCATCTTACTTCACCCCGTTACTCCAAAAACCCGGTAGAAAAATGTGTTTTAATCTTGTAAAAAATACCAACGCCGAATCATTTATTCCCTCTACGCTCCCAAGGTTCACCTTCTAACATTTTTAATAGACCTAATATTTCATCACCTTTGAATACTTTAGAGAGAAAGGCTCCGCGATGACAGAAAAGACATGATTTCATTTCTAAACTGATAGAAAAAGGCAGGATTCGAAGGTTCACGTTTTAAAGACTTTCCAGACAGAACAGTAAACGCCCTGCAGCCGCACTCTGTCATCTCCTCCAGCCGGGCTGGAATCGCTCCTCCGTGGTCCCTAGAAGTGCTCCCGCAGGAGGCGCTCTGCCCCAGAATCTGCTGGGCCTGTCTTCTCCGGGCACCGTTTGAGGGGACGTCCGCAGGATGCTTTCCAGCTTCTCTGATTAACTCTAAGCACTCCAAAGTGAAAAGTCTAGAAAAACGACAAAAACGCCACAAAATGGAGGAATTCCTGTGGCACAGCCTCACTCCGTTCCGGAGCCTGACCTCTCGCCATCGCTCCCTTTCCCCGTTGTCCTGCTCCAATTCCATGAAACTTGGTACTTGCAAGAATATTTAGGTGAGAAAAGCCAGCCCTTGCCTGCACACAGAACCGGAAAGGTAGTGGTAAGCCCCTCAGACTCCTTGGTCCCAGCCCAGCCCTGTAAACCCACTGTAGCTGGGCCTTGGCCTTCCACCTTTCCCCTGCGACAGGGGAAGAGTCGGCCCTGCGACTCATGGCCAGCCCCTCGACCTCTTCTCTGAGTTCCAGCTTCCGGTGTGTTCAACCTCTCTCTCTGTATGGACTCGTTCTTTCTCTTCAGCATTTAAATACACTAAAAGCCTCTTCCAACTGAGGGAACGTGCTCGATGGATTGATTGTGCTATAAATTTTGCATGAGGCTGGAGTGCCACGCTCATGCTGTGCATCGAACAAAGTGCTGGGCCTTCTGGGGCTTGTAGGCCCATCAGTAGACTGCATTTTCGCTGAGACCCTGTAGGCATGAGGCAACATTTTTCTGATTCTGAGATATCCCTTTAGTAGTTGGGCATCAGTCTCCTCCCTTGGTGGATAGGCCCTGCCTCTCTGGAAAGGCCTCAGCTTCCTCACGTGGGGCCTGCTACCGGGCGGTTACTGGCTGGACAGAATGGTGGTGGGGATCACTGCGGCGGGTGCTGGGCACAGCACACTGTCCCCACCTGGACGTTTCCCGGAACACGAGTCTTCAAGACGCATTGACTCTGTGCGCCCTTTTACGGGGAGGTTCTGTGTATCTTGCTCACTTCAAATGGAAGCCGCTTAAATGCGTGCTTTATGTCTAAAGAACAAGAACACAGCTTTGGGGCACAAGTGGGAAGCATTCGGAAAATGGACTGAAAATTTATAAAAGTTGTTTTCATTTTCTGAATATTAATGTCCATTTGCATTTTAACCCATCCTTTGGGATTAAAGGACTCTTTTTTTTCACTTGAGTCAGTACGAAGGACACTGGCTACATTTCTGTAACCCTCCTGTGCTTTCCTGGAAAGACAGCGGCAGCAGGGTTGGAGTTCATCAGCTGTTGAACAGGGTAGAACGCTGAGTCTGAGGAGGGCTTCACGCAGATGCTTCACTCGGGTGACCTTGGAGTCTCCAGGTGGGCAGGTAGGTTGAAACTTGGCCAAGCCACAGGGTTTTGAAGAAACTAGCAGGCCCTCGGTTTTCCAGAGGCTGTTGTCCAGTCTCATCTGAAAGCTAGAGACGCGGGTAGTTGCTGAACTCTCCCACCTGCCACCATCACGGGGGGTTCCACAAACTGCCCACCAGAGGCCCAGGCGACCACAGCTGGAGGCTGCCACCTTCCACTGAAACTTTCTGCGAATTTGGTTCCTGTGGTTGGCCTTAATCTCTTCGGAGGCACAGGCATTTTCTAAAGTGTTACTGCTCATTCCCCAAACTCCCCCCCACCCCACAGACCCACCCCGTCTCTCACCCCCCGTCGCATAGATCTCCACTTTCCTTCCGCTCAAAGAATGCCAACCCTATGGTCCCGGCAAATCCTGACTGAGCTGGTCTGGTTGTGTGTTTCATTGCGTTGAAAGTAAGAGCAGACGAGGAGAGGTCCAAGAGACGACTCCTGAAGTCTGTTATAGATGGAGGTGACAACCTTGAACAGCATGCTTGTTTAGCCATGTCTCAGTGAGTGTGTGCCTATGTGAGTGTGACTGTGTGTGTGTGTGTATGTGTGTATGCGTGTGTGTGTGATCTCGTTCCCTTTCCCTTTGCCCAGGCCTTGGCACAGGCCTTGCTGATAACAAGTGATTTTGATTTTGAGGGGTGTCCTGTGTGTGTAACCTTTGATGTACGTGTCCACGGTAAAAGGACACACGTCCATGTCTGGTCACATCATCTGGACCCTTCCCTGCACAGCTCTGCTTGTCAGGAAGAGAGAAAAGCTCTCTTCCTTTGAGACTTTTCCTGTATACTCCTCAGTCCTTTGCCCTTGCTGTCCCCTGGACCATCCACTGCCTTGAGAGTGCTGCCTTCTAGATCAAACTGCCAAAGTCCGCTTTTATTTTGACTCCAACTTTGGGATGAATTGTTTCAAGTTTTAAGAGAAAGAAGCCCTGTTGGTTCTAGGATTCCCCAGTGTTTGTTTCCCAGATGGACATTTCTGAGGGCAGAAGAAATTAAAACAAAAAAAAGAATCAGACTCCTTTTGCTACATAAATAGATGTGACACTCAAACCCAGAGTTAAATGGAATTTCTCGAACATTAGTAAGCTTGTGCAATGACCTATGAAGTCAGAGTCACTAAAGTTTTCTGATTAATTAGTTGCATATAGTAACATCCGTGCTTCAAAACAGTGAAGGAAATGAAATACTTTGCTATACTGGATACCGAGTAAGCTTGACTAAGATTCTGGGGAGGTTTACTTTCCTCTGATGATGTTGAGGCCTTTTCTCTGTGAGGCACTGCAGGCAACTGAGGATTTTGCAAACAGGATTCAGAAGAGAGGGAAACGTTTCATGATGGGGTGACTCCAAGCCAAGCATAGCATTCGCTAAAAGCTGCCCAGTCGGGTCAGCGTCAAGACAGTGGGGGGTGGAGGAGGCGGGAGGCACTTACGAAATCTGAAGAGAGGGCGAGGGGTTTCTAAGGCAGTGTAGACAGACACCATCACCGGTCTTCGCCAGTGATAGCCGCCCTGCCATTATTAGGTGGCAAGGAGAAAGCTCTAGAGCTAAAGCAGTAAGAATGTGAGGGAACACAGGGTAGAGGGGAGCATGGGACATTCCAGAAGAGGCTGAGAAGGGAAGGGCTTTTGGCAGAACCACAGGCTCTAACCCAGTCCTCTGGGTTACAACAGTGGGTTTTCTGTACAAACTGGCTACCATGGCTGGGAGAAAAGAGAGAGAGAGAACAAAACCTTGGCAGAAGAGGGTTTCTGACCTAGATGTGTTCAGGCCAGAAGCAGCTGCAGCTGGGGTGGCGGGGCGGGGGAGGGGGGTGCTGAAATGAGACACTGTCCAGTGGTCACAGCCTGGGTAGAACTCTAGAAGCCAGTTGGCTCATGAACGGTTTCTCTTCCTGCCTGTCATGCTGAGGGGATTCTCTTCCTATGTAACGTAACAAATTCCCCTGCAGTCTCAAGATGCAGGTAACAGCTTGGCCCTGGTGAGAAATGTCTGGCTTCATGTTTCCCCCAGTATGACTTCCTGTACATACAGCGAGGGGCCCTGCCCACTCCCCCACAGAGCTCGGGAGCTGAGACCAGAAGGGAAAAACAAGGCTGATTCATGTTTGTGATTAACTTCTCACCTAATGCTGTAATCCCATCCACAGAACCAGCCCGGCTGTCACTTCTTGGCTGGGAACATGGCTCTTGGAAGGAAGACGGGTGGCCACGGATTCTGCACTAACCTGGGCTCCAGTCACCCTGCCAATACCACCCTCTGTGTGCTGTGTCTCCAATCCTGCTTCCTTGGGAACATCCTGTTTCTGTCTTTCCTCCTGTATAACCTCACGATGGTGTTTTATTTGCACCTCTTTTTCTTTTTTTTTTTAAAAAAACATTTTGTTTTGTAGAGACAGTGTCTCACTATATTGCCAGGCTGGTCTCAAACTCCTGGCCTCAAGCGATCTTCCCACTGCAGCCTCTCAAAATGCTGGGGTTAAAGGCAGGAGCCACTGTGCCCGGCCTATTGGAACCTTTTTCATGGTATTTACCTTTTCTTCGCTTACAGTTATCGATAAGCTTCCTGAAAGCAGCAAAAAAAAAAAAAAAAAAATCAAGTACACCTTCAAAAAACCAAATCGCTGCTCTTCCTCGGGTGTGCAGAAAAGGTACCGTAAATTCTCCTTCTCTTGAAACCTTCTCAAGGCCATGCCCAACACTGGAAGCAGGTTTAGGGCTCAGCAAATCCCAGTGGAAGTTGCTGCACAGCAGAGGACGACCTCCGCAGAAAGACCGCCCTGGACAGAAAAGAAGCCCAAAGCGAATTCCAGCCCCTGGCCGGCGACTCTGCCCTGCCGGCCCTTGTCAGCAGGGCGGATGAGACCTCCCTCTGCTTCTCCCAACAATCATCCCAGCTCCTTGTTATGATAAACTACTTGCTCTGCTCGGCAGTACATTCAGGAACTGGAGTGCTGCCAAGGCAAACACAGGCACAGTGGTAGGACGATTGAAATGAATTAATGGCCTAGGGTAAATACAGGAAAAACAGTGCCGGCTAATAAGCTCATACGCCAACAAAATCACGTGCTATTTAAGAGGAGGAGGAGTTTTTACATAAATGTGTACGATTTTAAGTCATAGGGCTGATTTTTAAAAACCCAAGTCATTCATAATCTTTTAGCCAAGTATACGCTGGCCCTTCAAAGTTGATATCAACACCTGGGGAAGCTGAACCTGCCGAAAACAGCTCTATTATTCTTTTCAGAGGCCTTCAGAGCTGGGACAGGAGAAAAATTAGATACATTACTTGATAATTATGCTTTTTTGTTTCAAGTCCCAAATGGTATCACCCAACATGATGACTGGCCTGACTCACCAGACTTGGCTCTGAATGATTTTCGACAGTTTCCAAAAACCAAATGCACCTTGGAAAAAATAAATCTTTGCTACTCCCCAGGCATGCAAAGGAAGGTACTATGAATTCTGGAGCTCCAAAGAGAGAGTCTTAAACCTTTCCGAGCAAGACAAATGTCAGTGTCAGCCTCGCAGGTGACAACTGTGAACATGCGAGCTCTGATTTCTTTGTTTGAAGATATGTCGTGTCATTTTAGAATCAGCGTTCATACTTACACTTTCTGTGCAGACTGTCATCGGGCTCGGTTTGCACAGAATGGTTGGCCCGAATCAAGGAATTTAAACTTTGAATACCAGACCAGCTATGACATTTGAATCAGTGGGAGGCTTCGCAAATCAATATGAAAGCCCGGGGAAGCCCACACGGGTGTTTCACCAGCTGGCCACCCTGCAGGAGGCACATGCCGTGAAATAACTAAAAGCAGCCCCCTTTGCTTCAAACCTGGCATGAATCACTCTGGTTCGATTTCGAGGGGTTGGATGTGCGGGAGGGCCTGCGTCAGGCCCAGCATTAAGCGGCTGATTGAGACCCTTGGTGTCCTCAAGGCGGTATCTAGGGCTGGCTTGCCTTCCTGATGGTGCAATGCCACGACCCACTTCCAGATGCGCGTAAACATGCTGCCAGCACTAACTTTACGCTTAATGCAAACCGAGCCCCAAAGAGGCCTCACCTCTGCTCTGCTGCACCTTGGGGAAACGGGCTGGTCAGAAATCCCTGCCACCCTAGCCCGAACTCATGTTACCCCAGGAGGTCTCGCGCCTCTTCCCCTCTCCTCTTCTCCCTCCTAGGAACTACGTGCGAGTGAAAGGGCAGAATGTCAATCCCCATTTCTTGGTCAAGTTCAAGATCAGCCTCCCCCACCTTCACCTCATGCGTGGCGGCAGATCCCAGTTCTCCGGCAACCTTAGGACACCCCCGGCATGTAAAGCCTGCCCGCCCTGTCACTCTGAGCTTCAGGAGTCCCCTTTCCGGACTGCAGGCCATTCTGAAAAGGCCTGACTCAAGGGCTTTCAGGTGAGTAAGACTCTAGCCGGCATGGCTTCTACTGTGCCATTACTGAAAAGCAAACTCACACTAGCAGCCCTCGGAAAAAGAGCCCCCTTGTTTTCCTCCCTCCGTTACTAGGATAAATCAGCCTAGAGCTGCGCAAAGGGAGGACTCGGAGGAGATCTCCAAGACGTGGTCTGTACTCAAAGGCAGCCTTGGCTGTGGAAGCGGTGAAAGAACCACAATATGCGCTCACGCTTTTCTGAAGCCCAGGGGCCTCTGCCCTAACACGTAACATCTCCGGATAAATGACAGGTCCGAGTCGGCCTCCCATTGCCCACTGTCTTCAAGGGCTACCCCTGAGATTCTCACGGCTGGGCTGAGGTCCACGGGCTGGTGGGGAGTGGGTGAGAATGCCATCTTAGGGGGAATTCCGTTCCACTTGGGATGTCTAAGGACATACATTCTGAAGTCAGATGGCCTGGGTTGGAACCCGGGCCCTGCCCCCACAGTAACTGTGTGACTTTGGGGAGCCTATTTACCCTTTCTGTGCTTCAGTCTCCATTTTTGAAGAAAGGGTATAACCACAGCGCCTTCTATACAGGGCGACTGACTGAGGATTCACGACTGAATAGATATACCCAGGCCTAGGACAGTGTTGGACACACGGACTGTGCTCTACGAGGGTTAGCTGTTCGGACCTGGAGCGAGAAGACGCGTGCCAGAAGTCACGTTCTGTGAGGACAAGGCCACGGACGAGATGGACAGGGAGAAGACTGTGGAGTGAGAGGAAATGAGGGAATGAAGCAGGCAGAATGTACCTGAATTCATGCCTGCATCCGGGGCCTTCTCTAACCTAGACTGACCCCCCATGAATACGGGGCCGCTGCCCCTAACAAGGGCCTCAGGCATCTTTCCGAGTAAGAGTTCTCCGTCTGCCAACTCTGCCGCTCACCTGCCCACCTAGCCTTTTGGCGCCGCCTTTGACTCCTGGCTCTTGCCCACGTGCTCTTGGGTCGGGGAGAGACGTTGTGAGCTCAGGTCAACAAACTTTGGGACAGGCCTTTTCTGAGTGAGGAGCTGAGGCTACAAAGGTGAGTGCCAGACAATATCCAAGATCACTCTTGAGAAGCTCCCTTCTTGCGCTGACGGACAAGGAAACAGTTTTATCATCCAGTGTGCTGGCAGGGGTTGCTGTGGGAGCTCAGAGGAGGAGGGCCTGGTCCAGGGCCAGAGAGGGGTCAGGGACTCAGGGTCAAGGGGGACAGGGAGGAGCGAGGGCTGGGCCACGGTGAGGGTATACGGGGGGATGGCAGTCCAGACGAAGAAAGTGCTTGAAGTTTAGCTTGGCCCCCAAGCCTCCCTGGGAATACTGGGTGGTGCTTTCCTTCTTTCTGCCTCTGCCCTTGGCCCCTCTAAATGATCCAGCTGGCCTGAGTTGGCCGGTGTCTCTCCTGGGCCAGCCACAGGCCTCATGGTGGTTCAGCTCCAGACCGGGCGGGGTGTGGGATGGGGGATTAGAGATCCCCAGGCAGGAGACGCACCAAAGCAAAGCTTTCAACGGGAAAGTTCAGAGGAGTGGTGGGCATTTTAAACCAACTTTAAAACTGGACCCCCACCACCGGCGAGCTCTGTCACCTGGAACGAGTTGCTCTGCCTTGCTTGAATCTTCATCATAACCTGGGCCGAGTAACACTTGGTGGAGTGGAAGTGGAGCTTGAGTGAGATGCATGAGGAACGTCTCATCAGCACTTACTACCTACTCTATGCAGGACTGGAAGGGACTGGTAAGGTCCTAGTCTTACTTTCTAGTTCCGCTTTCTGTGTTCACTATACTGAGTGGCACTTAGATCATTAGCAAATCAAAACAAATCAGGGCACTCAAAACACTTCTCTTTGAAATGGGTTTTAAAGAGAAGCCAGTGCTTGCCAAATATCAGGCAGTGTGTTGGTCTTCAGCCCGGCAAGAACTTAGTCAGGCTGCAACTGTGTCGGCTCTACCCAGAGGGTCTCAGTGAACTGGGAGGGCTGGCTTCTGGCCTGGAGGAAGGGCATGCAGACTGGGGAGTCGCATATCCTGCTCAGATGAAGGAAGTGGCCAGTTAGGGCTGACTGTGGGGAGAGTTTGGTGATGTGGACCCCTGCCTGGGAAACTTCCACGCAAACCACCAAGTCATTTAATGCAGATCACGAGGCAGCCATTGAGCGAGAGATGACCCGGGTGACATGCTCCCTGGCCCAGTACCAATCCTAAGTTATCCATTTTCCCTCTTACTGTAACTTGGATCAGTCTAGTCAGAGATGCAGTATTTAAACCTGAAAATTGCCCAAGGAAGAGAGGAGAGAAAAAGAAGAATTTTTTTTCTTTTTAAAAAAACATATATTATTATAAAGACGTGGGGCACAATTCAGGGTTAGGCATACAAATGTTGATTATGCAGGTACCCTGGTAGATGAGGTATGCCCCTCCCTCCCCTAGCAGTTTCTCTCAACTGCCAATCCCACCTCCCCCTCCCCTGGCAGTTTCCCACTACTGCCAATCCCTTTCTTGTAGTATTATAATAATTGTTCTAGGTCTGCTTATGAGTGAAAACATATGGTACTCTGTTCTCTGTTTCTGTGATAGATCACTGAGTACAATACACTCTAAATTCATCCAAGTTGCTGCAAAGTCCATTTGTTTGTCCTTCTTTATGGCTGCATGATATTCCATTGTGTATACGTACCACATATTTTTATCCAGTCCAGCTTCGATGGGCAACATGGTGGGTTCCATGTTTTTGCTATTGTGACTAGAGCTGCAACAAACATACGTGTGCAGGTGTCTTTCTTGTAGAATGATTTGAGTTCCTCCGGGTATATTCCCAATAGGGGAATGGCTGGGTCATATGGAAAGTCAGTTTCTAGTTCCTTCAGAAATTGCCACGCTCTCTTCCAGAGAGGTTGCACTAGTTTGCATTCCCACCAGCAGTGTAGAAACATCCCTTTTTCTCCACATCCTTGCCAGCATCTGTTGTTGTTTGTTTTATTAATGATGGCCATTCTTACTGGAGTTAGGTGGTATCTCAATGTGGTTTTGATTTGCATTTCTCTGATGATGAGTGAGGCTGAGCACTTTTTCATGTCTGTTGGCTGCCTATATATCTTCTTTTGAGAAGTGTCTATTCATGTCTTTTGCCCACTTTTTAATGAAGCTGTTTGTTTTTTTCCTTTTGGTGTGTTTGAGTTCCTTGTAGATCCCAGGCGTTAGGCCTTTGTCAGATATACAGATGGCAAATATTTTTTCCCATTCCACGGGTTGTCTCCTTGCTCTCTTGGTGGTTTCTTTTGCTTTGCAGAAGCTCATTAGTTTGATGAGGTCCCACTTGTCTATCCTGTTTCTTAAGGTATGGGCATTTAGGGTTCTGAATAGGAATTGGTTGCCAGTTCCAATTTCCATAAGGGTGTCTCCTGTGTTTTCTAAGATTCTGATAATTTGAGGTTTTACGTTTAGGTCCTTGATCCAGTTAGAGTTAATTTTTGTGTATGGTGATAGGTAGAGGTCCTGTTTCAATCTTCTGCATGTGGTCAGCCAGTTTTCCCAGCACCATTTACTGAATAGGTTCACCTCTCCCCAGTGGTTGTTGTTGGAGGCTTTGTCAAAGATGAGTTGGTTGAGAAATTGAGGCTTTGCTTCCAGAGTCTCTACTCTGTTCCATTGGTCTATATGCCTGTTCTTGTACCAATACAAGGCTGCTTTGACTACTGTAGCCTTATAGTAAATTTGAATTCTGGAAGTGTGATACCTCCTGCTTTGTTTCTTTTGCTAAGGATTATTTTGGCTATCTGTGTCATTTATGTTTCCATACGAATTTCTGTATTGTCATTTCCAGGTCTGAGAAGAATGATGTTGGCAACTTAATGGGTATTGCGTTGAATCTGTAGATTGCCTTTGGTAGGATGGACATTTTAACAATGTTGATTCTTCCTATCCATGAGCATGGAATATTTTTCTGTTAGTGTGTGTCTTCTTGGATTTCTTTGAGAAGTGTTTTGTAGTTCTCATTGTAAAGGTCTCTCACTTCTCTGGTTAGGAAGATGCCAAGGTAGTTCTTTTTCTTTTTTTGTGGCTATTGTGAATGGGATTGTGCTTTTAATTTTTGTCTCTGTCTGCTTGTTGTTGGCGTATAGGAATACAACTGTCTTTTGCACATTTATTTTGTACCCTGAGACTTTGCCAAAGTCCTTTATCAGTGCCAGCAGGTTTTTGACAGATTCTCTTGGATTTACAAGGTATAGGATCATATCAGCAAAGAGGGATAATTTGACTTCCTCTTTTCCTATTTGGGTACCCCTGATTTTCTTCTCTTGTCTAATTACCCTAAAGTTTTTTCTGCATCTAATGATATAATCATGTGGTTCTTGTTTTTACATCTGTTGATGTATTTAATTACATTTATGATCTTGCGAAT
>CAUYQG010190493.1:0-14754 GCA_963574415.1 Tarsius wallacei | reverse complement strand
TTTACTAACATTTCGCATACCAAAATAAAAAGAAAAGAAGAAAACCTAAATATCAGATTCAATTTGTCCAAACTTAACCCAAATGGATATGATCATTGAATTTTATTATTTTCTTTTCGATCGGACTTTCATTGGATTGTTTATATATCTTTTACTAATTTATCTTTAATGAATCTCAAAACCAATAAATAGAGAAAGATAATGCAACTAAGAAAACCTTTGACAACCACTTTAATGTAATAATGCAATCTTAATGTAATGTTTAAGTACCAATTTAACGTAATATAATATTAAATGTTTGAGATAATTTTGATCAACTCTAATTGGAAACAATTGGCTTATACAATTATCATTAAGTGTAAATATAGTATAGATGGACAACAAGAATTGAGGAGGGGAGGTTATAGAAAAAATGCACAAATCACCGAATTGAGTGGGAGGCAATCTAGTTAACCCCGTAATTATACACAGAACGACATACAATCTACTTGATGAGATTCACACATTGATCGTTGTCGACCAATGAGAAAATGAATGAATGGAACAAACCAAAAAAAAAAAACGGAGTGATCGAAACGGGGAAAAGAGTTGCGATTATATTCAAGACAATAATCATTATGGAACATTGGCAACAATTTACTGCTACTTGTATTTCGTTTCAATTCGACAAAATTACATTTCGTTAGATCATGAGAAAAAGAAAAACAAAGAGGAGGACAACAATGAAACAGTGGATCATGATCATCACTTTCATTCCGGTTAATGTCTTTCCATGGATGTTCACAATCGGCAAGAAAAGACTGTCAATTTTGTTCCCTATTTGGGTGTGTGTGTGTGTGTGTGCATTATTATATCACACTCCAAGAGGAAAAAAGAGAGATGGCCAACATCACGATCTCTCTCAATCGATCATTTTGGGTTTGGTTCGGTTGCATTTAAATTGTTACTTGAATCCCAATCCATGATCTTTCTATCCTGATTGTTGATGATGTTCGATACAAAAAGTACAAAAAAAATTTGAGTTCAAAAGACAGTTGTAACCCACCAACACATACATACACTTAAAAAGAAAAAATAAATTGTGTGGATTGATGCAAACAACAACAACAACAACAATAAGAATAAAAGAAGATGAACGTCTGACATTAACACCGATGGCAAAATCTATTGTCTAATTCATCTCAAAATTGAGAATAAAATAAAGAAAATGGGAGATAATAAATTTCCTGTATTATGTCGCATAAAAAAATATGCAAATTTGAATCAATTTAAGTGTTTATGTGTCCGCATACATTGAATCGTACGTCCATGTGTTGTTGATATTTTTTTCCATTCTTCTGTTTTTGTATATGCAAGTTGATCGGTTCTTATTATAAAATGAAAACAAGATTTGCATTCAAAAATAATAATAAAAAATGAGAAACCAACACAAAACAATATAATAAAGTATATGTAGAAAGTTAAACAAGAGAAGTTTAGATTGAAAAAAACAAAAAAAAATCAACAACAACGTAAATCCGAAAATGAATATACATTTAAATCAAGAAAAATGCAGTGAAGCACCATTTTGCATGTTTACTGTTGAGAACATTTGGACGATCTGTAGGTGGGTGCATAGAGATCGGTTATCATTAAATATGTTTATTATGTGTGAATGTGTTCAAAGTAAAATTCCAAACAAAACGGAAAATTAAACTTCCGGATCATTTCGAATCGATCACAACAAGCACGAACAACACAAAACTCACCACTCAATCACAATGATTAGCCATGATGTCGGCACTCTCAACCTAATTGACTTTAGTTTTTCTCAATTTTAGTTTAGGCTACACACGTCCATACTTTTTCTTTTTTTCTTTTCTTCACAAACTCAATTGGATTGATGATGTCCATCCTGATATAGATAAAAATGTCCGGCTTTTGTCTTTATACACTTTCGATGATATCGCATCGTTTTTTTTTGCTGTTTCATTTTGCCTCCACATGCCACAATAATGTAAACTCAATTGTTATTTCTGTTTTCTTTGTTGTTGTTATTTTTGTTTTCAATTCAATAGATTAAGTTGGTAATGGAATACGAATACAGATATATCCACATTAAAGTTGTTGTTGTTGTTTGCCAACAAATACAACAATGTATCAATATTATGTTTGTGTCTATACAAAAGATAGAAAAAATGATCAACTGAAATTTATCTGGAATCTTTGAATGATCACATCTTTACAGTTATTGAACGATATATTACATCAATTCAATTGTATAAAGACTCAAAAATGATTGAAAGTTGTTGGGAAAATAAGAACAAAAGATATAAAACTTTATAGTGAATTCAATTTTAAAAAATAAATTGAACAAAAAGTATATAAACCATTATTTTATTTTTATATTCAATCTAAATTGATTTGATTTAAACAGTTATCTGTCAAATTGACTCATTCCTCATCTCACTTTAAAAACAAACAAAATCAAACATAATGTTATCCAAAAAACAGTACAATATGATCAACAAAAAATTCTTTTTTTGATAAAATAAGTCTATCCAATTGGAACTGGATTGATGGAAAAAAAATAAAAGTGATTTTTGGATTGTTCGACGACGGAATCGTCAATAATGAGTGATTATTTTCAATGCCATTCATTTGCTTGTGTCAACATGAAAAATAAATCAAAACAAATGCATGTGTAAAACATTCAAATAAACAAACAAAACAAAATAACAGACACATTCATCGTGTGTAGGATTGTGGTAAAATTCCATACAACCTAGAAGTGCTCATTATAAAAGACACAAGAATGATGATGATGAATAATAATGACAAAAAAAATTAATACCAATGCCAATGTTACAATAACAATAGCAAATAATTTGCAAATGCATGTTGGTACTTGAAAAAAAACTCAAGCAGACAAAATTAAACTTAAAACAAAAAAAAAGTACAGAACAACTAGGAAACAAAGGCTTAAAAATATTTAACGACACGTATTCGAACGTGATAGACAGCAATGTAATGAACGATAGATGCATTCTACATTTTTTTTCATTATGATAATAAAAAATAGTTTTTAAAACAAGTTCATCCAATAAAGTTGTAGTATGAATGATGTGAATATAAAAAACAAGACAGGTAACATTAAATTTTGAATTTAATTAATTGCCTTTGAATAATAATAAGAATAAGACATGCAGATAAAGTTGATAATTCAAAGCAGAATTTGGTAAAAAGGAGAAAATTGTTTTTTTACAATCAAATTAAAAATATTATATAAAAGGCTTTTTACAACAAAAAAATAAAAATAATGGATCGTTGGATTCTTGATTAGAGTCCAACAAAAAAAGTAATAAAAAAATAAAATTGTGTCTATACGCCGAACCAAAATGACGCTAAAAGATAAGAAAAATCAAATTGGATGGGAAAATACATTACTATTCAGAACTTATATAAAAATAAAAATTCAAAGATTCATTCTTATAATTCATTCACAAGATTGAACATAAAATTGAACTCAACAAATCGATGTGTATAAATATACATTGAATTTGAAACAAGTAACATTTCATGGATACAAATGGAAACGAATGTCATGGATCAGTGATCATTGATTTCGTTTTCCATGCTTTTCTAACATTCACATAAATCCACATGTTCCACAATGGACCAATTTAATTGAGCACAAATGACTTAAGACTCGCACACAAATAGATACAGACGCTTTTTTTCTTGTTTTGTTTAAACGAAAAGTCTATCAACAACAAAAAAGAGCAAACTGTTAAAGAACATGAGAAACGGGAGGGAGAGAGAGAGAGATAAAATAAGTTTCAATAGACGATCGTTTTGTTTGAATTTGAGCTACGCCAATAGAAATGGAATGATCCGGGAGTCGAAGAATCAAGAATGAGAATGAAAATAGTTGGATTGCTTTGCTTTGGACATCGAAATCTACTTATCGCAATAAATCGACTCTCTTGTTCAACACAAACAATGATAGAATGTAGAATCAATGAATCTGTTCACTTGTGAATCTTGTATCGACACTGGATTTGTGAGAAGAATGTGGGGCGACAAGGAAACGTTAAAACTCGATTTATTGATTAGAGAGCATCTATAATTATGTTTGCGTTATAAATAACATATTGAATTGAATACAAAATAATAGAATATTAATTAATAAACTAAGGAATATGGTTCACAGCATGTGAACAACAGCAGCAGCAACACTATTAATGGAAATTGGATTATTTTGTAGAGTGTTTTTTGCGTCATAAGATTGCCATTTCCTTTACGTTAAAACAACCTACACGCAATGGAAATGTATTCAATATACTTATATACGAATGAATTTAAAAATTAACGTTTATTTATGACTAAATTATAAATTGAAATATTTTATTTGAATAAAAAATAAGAATGATTCATCACATATTGCCAAGTTGTGGCAGAACAAAAATTCGAATAGCCATACGAATGTAGTGGGTCGACACGCAATCAAAATGTGACAAGTTTTACTTAATTTTGTTGACTATATATAGACACGCAATGAAAATGATTCATAATTAGTTGAGAATAAAGAATAAATGAAAGTTGGAAACAATTTTTTCCAAATTAAATCAAATCAGAGTACAACTTTCTTTTAAGGAGAGAGTATCTCGAAAACATCAATGACATTCATAAATAAACAGACATAAAAATTCAAAGAGGTACTTTCTTGAAACCTTGGAAAAGCTTCTTAAAACGTTTTCAATAGGAAACAAAAATAAAGTAAAGTAAAATAAATTGCTTCACATCATACTAATTGCAAGTTGATTGCCTTAGAAGTCCAGAAGAGTCGCTTGGTTGAAACTTTGGTTCTTATCTTTTATAAGTTAAATAACTTTTTTTTGTTTTCTTTTTTTACTCTCACACTTTTGTGTAAAAGTTAACAAAAAGCAAAAGGAATAACAACAGCTAAAAACAATTGCAATGTGTGAGAATCGACACATTGTCTATGTTTTGTTTTTTTTGAGACGAACAATAGACAGAACCGACTAACACATTAGTCGAAAAAATGATGAGCAAATTGTTATTAATATCGAAAGGCCCGTCGAATCGAAATGTGTAGCATTCGTAAATTATAAATTATAATTTCCTTTAAAGTGAACATATAAAAAAAAGTTGGAAAAGTAAATTCCATTTGAAACAAAATGGAGAATAAAAAAAATTGAATCTTCGACTTAACCATTTCAATTGGCGTTGTCAATAGCAATTGATAATAGAAATTGAAACGCTTTCATCATCTTCATTTTCATTCATAAAAATTTCACTTTTCTGTCATTGTCACACACATTGTTCTAATCATTTCTCCAATAAATATTATGGATGTCTAGATTGAACAATTTTTTGCGTATAAAAATATATAAAAGAACAATATAAAAAATAACAGTTGCCAATTCACTGGACGATTGGATACAGAAATGGTGATACACATTGTGGATGACAATGATGATCATCGATGACTATAGTGAACAATGTTTAACTATAAATAAAAAAAAAGAGAACCAATAAACTAACTGAAAAAAAGTGGAATGATGATGAATGATTATCTTTAATGGATATAAACAAAGAAACTAACAAAACTTGTTTATAAATAATATTGATTCATCGATCAATATTTTTCTTTTCATTCCATTCTACAAAAAGAATGTAACATCTTGTCATCGTCGTGCAAAAATGATTTAAACTAATAATCAAACATTTTTAGTGTGAAAAAAAGTGCATGTGCGTGTGTGTGACATTTTCTTCATGTATCATGTCATCACTGATCGAGCACAAATATTGTCATCGAACAGAAAAAAATAAAGATTATGATGACTCGTATTGTAATAAATCTTAAGATTGAGTTCATATAACATTAAAGAAAATGGCAAAAAAATAAAGTGAAATCGTAAAATGGAAAATTTTATGTATGTACACATTCTAAAAAATAAGAATGGACCTCAACGCGGAACCAATCATGGTTGATGAAACTAATTTGATTGTAAACATATAAGATTCGTCAATGTCCAAACACATTAACATAATATATAACGTTTTAGTAAATTTACCACTATAGCCAAATCAAGATAGAATGGATAGAAAATAAAATAAAATAAATTTTTATTTTTAGAGAACGATGAAGAAAAACGGTATATTCTCGTGGAATAAACCGAGAATATAGCAGAAGTTTTCTATGTTTCTATGGTATTGATCAAAATGGTTTGTTACAATTGGTAGTTGCTATTGATTCTGAAATGAATTTGATTCCAAAACCGTTGATACATAAAACAGAGGTTCGTAAAACTTTTCGGAGACAGAGGCTTTTGAGACTAAAACAGGAAATGTTGGCTTCACTGTAAAGGATTTTCTCAATTCAAAACATTGTACTGAGGTTATCATTTGCCAATTGGTTTTCTATCAGTTAGAACTAATATTTACACACTTCTAAAACTTTAAAAACCTCTGATATATTTATATTTGTTTTCAGATGTATATGATTTATTTTATTTGTATATGGTTGTTTCCACGTTGAAATGAATGGAACAATATCAACACATGTTTCAAGTGTATGCAGACAAAATACTTGGAATCGAGGGACTTACTCTAAAATCAGGATAATGAATATTTCAAATAAAAAATAAAAATAAGAATACTTTTAGGTACATCTATATAACATTCTTTTTACTTATTTAGTGCATTAATGAATTGTTAAATTTACCCATAAAAATGACCTTTTCAGAGTGATCAGCAATTTCCTATTCTCCTTATATTTATTTGTATGCAAAAATAATTGTTTTTGTCGGCGCCAAATATTTCACAACAACAATTAGCCTTGTGTTTATGATACATACGCAATATTAAGTTTAATTATGTTAATTATTTTGTGTGGGGGATAATTCTGATACAATTCGGTTAATCTAAAATGTTTTGTCGTATACGCAAGGACAAAGACCTAACATATTGTATGACCTATTTTGCATTCAAAAATTGCACATGTTTCCATCTTGTTCTTCATTTTGTGTCATTTTTATTTTTCACTCATTTATAGTGTAATCGGGAGCTGGTAATGATCATTAAAAAAATTAATTATTACAAATTAAATAGCCATTTAATGGCATGTTCCATTGATCGAGTGCAAAAATAGACTAAAGCTAACGTTTTTTTACGGAGTACTACAAAAGGGAGAGAAAGAGAGAGAATTGGCTAGAGAAAAGAAAAAACGTAGAAAAATTGTGGGCAATAAATAGCGAGTATTACATTGAAAATGAACATGACCATTATCAGAATAAAATTGCGGATTAAAATAATCTTAAGCATTTTGATGTGGGTGTAGGTTTCAGTGCCTATAGGACAAAAGTATTAAAACCAAGTTAAAACGAAATGAAAAGTTTGGATTATAATAACCAAATTGAACATTCAAAATAGTAGTTTAGTCTACATTGAAACAAAGAAAGTAATAATAAAACAAAAGAAGATGAAAAAGAAAGAATAAATGACAATTTGGTACATGAGTTTAGTAACATTGTAATAATGTAACTATGTTACAAGGATATAAAATAGAGGAAATGTAGCCGTCTTATCATTAAGGTTTTGTTGTTGCTTGTTGCTGTTGTCTCCCTTCATGTCCAGATTCATGATCTCTTCCTAAACGTTTTTGGTGTTATTGTTAGTTTTTTTTACATTGTGTCTTGTGATGACGATGATGATTACTAATGCGCAAGATTGCGAGTGCGATTGAGACACAACTAATTGCATTGTAAAGACTAGCACACAAATGCAATAGAAAAAAACGTATTTGAGACTAAAATCCTTTTCTCCTAAATTCAACCAAAATAAGAAAACAATAATTCTCTATTGCTTGAATATATTTAAAACATTACTATGGGAAGATCAGCAACAGAAAAAAGGAAAGTAGGGGGCAAATATACAAAAAATGGTAATCGCATACAGTCGAAAAAACAATGTTAACATTTTATTCTATGTATTTAGTCAAGTTTCAACTTTTATTCTATATAATGTTTAACATATAAATATTGTTGAAATTCATTTTAGTCAAAGAAACAATAAGTGAGAATAGAAGAAAGGGGAAGAGCTAGGACTTGTTATTCGTTTCGAGAAAAAAGAGAAATTTGTTTTTTATTGCTTTTTGGTTTTTCAAGAGTACATTTAACAAAAATCAACGATCATGACTACGACAATGATGATGTCAAATGTGGCAAACAAACAAACAAAAAAGAAGAATGAGTAAATGAAAAGTGAAATTAACAATTAAAAACATCAAATGAGCGTTAACTATAGTTAAATAAATTGAGATAATAAACGGGTAACAAGAGGATGAAAAGTGGATAAAAGGGGGCAACAACCTACAAACGGACAAAAATATATAAACAGAAAAAATTCTAAACCAACATTTACGTAAAGTTCATTTACGTAAATCAATCATCAAATGGTTGGCAACGTTTATGGTCGACGCCAAGTCGATTCATTGGTCCAAATGAAAAGAGAAAGAGAGTGAGATGTCAACAACTGATGCCATGTTCACATGCACATGATTACACAAACAAACAAGCACAAGAACCTTATGCTTGGACACTGCTTCCGTTTTGCATAATCCATCACTTAAGTGGATTCAATGTGTTTTTCGGTTGTGAGTTTGTACTACAAATTAATCATCATCATCATACTATTAAATGACTAATGAAACATGTGGAGATGAAATAAACATGAAACATAAAATTATAGTAAAAATAGAATGGCAAAAAGTTGCAAAGGGTGAGAGGAAATAGAAACAGAAAGAATGAACAAATGACACAAACAAGCAAAGCATTAAATTATTATTAATATTTAAACAAAGGAATTTACAATAATATTTTGTTTTTTTTTTCACCTTTTTTCTCTTTCTCTGATAAAAGTTTAAAAATTTACTGAAAGAATGTGCATTTTGGTTTAAAATTACAAAATGTAAATTGTTTTTATTTGTGCACTCTCAAATTTCTCAACATGATTTTCAAACAATGAATACAATACAATAAATATTAATAACTTAATTTTAAATATAGAACAAATACCAGGTCAAATTTATATATTCTTGAATTATTAAATCCATACATTTGAAAAACAAAACAAAAATTTGTACTTGATGTTTAATGAGTTTAATGAGTTATAACAAAAGTAGAAGAAAAAAATTCACGAATGCGATTATTTTACTCAAAGTATGATGGACCCACATTTTGATATACTTGAAACGTTTACTTGCCAAACAGTTTTTATGACAGCTATGGCAAAAAGCACTTAATTAAAAAAAACAAACTTTTTGAAAGATATATAAGACTCATCTAAATACGAGATGATGTATATTTGCATTTTACTCATCTGTTCATATAAATTCTGAGTCAATGTTGATAGTCATAGTGATTTAATGTTGCAATAACCGACACAGAATAAGAACGAAGAAAAAAAAGTTGAATAAACTCAAATGAAGCAAGGCAAACAAAGTAATGTATTGTATGGAAGCAGAATTTATTCTAATGGAAACAAATAACTACTTAGAGTGACGTCGTCTTTATCTATCACCGCCAAAATTTACCACTCGAAAACAATTTTTGTTTTGTGTTGTTTTCTACTTCGTTTGAAATAAAAAAATAAAATTCTCCAAAATTCAATTTGTTCGCCATTGAGAAAGTTGAAGCGCGGACCAAAAACAAACGTATGAAAATGACACAAAAAGTAAATGCAAATGTGATGCAAACATTTTACTATTAAAGATGATGATTTAAAAAAAAAGAGTATCTAAGTAGATCAAATTAGACTGATGGAAATGTGTCCTATTTTTACCAGAAGAACAAAAATTTAAAACCTTTTGATTGAATCCGATTGTACCAAAATGACCCTTGTAATATTCCTCAAACAAAAAAAATCAAAAACCACTCTTAATATTAAATGAAAAAGGAAAGAATCACTCATCGCTGTTAAGTTGATTAGTTTTGAATTGAATTCAATTTAGCATTTCAACATTCACACACACACGCATACATAACAATAAAATGTTTTAAAAAAATATTTTATCAAACAACTATAAACTTATTGGAATTTTCTCTATTTTTTTTCGTTTTCATAACAAAACAGTTACAAATGCATTACTTTTTATGGGTATTATAATAATGTTTCTTTCCCTTACTTGACGAAAACGAACAAAGACAATTTGAAGGACTTATCACCAAAAAGCGGTAAATGTAACAAAACAAATGAAACAAAAAAAAATATATACCCCAAAAATGTATACTTCAATAATGGATGAATATTTCGTGAGTGAGTGGTCGATCAACATCATCATCAACATCATCATCATCATCATCATTATTGGCCCATAAACCATCAAGCAAGTTTCAGGGCGTGCATATCAACATGCACATTAATATTGTAAACGGTATATAATAATAAAAAACATTAACTATAGAATCACAGTTTTTTTGTTATTCCTCACATTCTCGAAGGCAACACGTCAAATAATTACAGTCGCGTGTCGTCTCATGTTCATGAAAATGCAAGGAAATAAGCTTGAAAATATGGCAAATGTATGGAAATGAGGCTCGATTCAAATGATCAAATGATGGCTCTAACACTAACTCACACACACAAACAAATCAAATCCAAATTTACTAAACAACAACAAAATTGTGTCAACGAAATCGTACGGCTACAATACTGTTAAAAACAAACACGACTGACAATTTAAATTTAAATTTAAAATTCAACTTTCTCGCCAAATATGTAAAACGAGAATATTTTTTTTAATAAATTATTCAAAAATATATTTGTTTTAGTATAACAAAAAGTTTGAATATAATTCTAGATTTTGAACAATAAAACAAAAATGTTCAACAATTTTTTTATCAGTTTAATATTTGATCAAACTTTTTCATCTGGGTTCTTTATTTTTCGTTCCACAGTTACAGCAGACAATAACATTCCTTTTCTTTAGAATCAAAACTTTAAAATAAAAATAAAATAAAAAGACATAGATAAAGACGAAACAATTGTATCCAATCAAATTGAATGCTATGAAATGGAAAGTTTTAAGGAATTTCGTTTTATATGGGATATATATATATCTTTTGTTTTATCGTGACCATCACTTGCATTAACTGATTTAGCTTTTTGTTTCGGATTTTTAAACTAATAAGTAAGTTACGAAATTAAAGAAAATATATTAATTTACTATAAAATTTGTAATTTTAAATTAAAAAGATTATTGCAAATTTCGATCCATTTAAAGAATTAGTTATTAAGTTAGTTCGTAAATCAATTCATCCAGTTAATTATATTAGTACCAATCGTTGATATTGTGGACAAAAAACTAAAATAAAAAAAATTGATGGAATCATGGTTTCAAATTACAGTGACCACAGACAGTAGGTTTGAGTAAACACAGGAAATTCTTCCATTATTGAATAGATTCTCTTTTTCGAACATTTTAAAACAGAAATTTCATTAAAAATTTACGAAAAATTCCATAAAATACTTATTAGAATTGATTCCAATATATTGGATAAGTCGCACAACAGGACACAGTAAATTGTCATCTATATTGGCATAACCAGATATCTCAATTAATAAAATCATTTCCCCAAAATTTTTAATTTATTAGCATTAAATAAAATAGACTAACATGAACAAAAAAGGAAAAGATGATAATTAAACTAATGTTTATTGTTTGTGATCTCATAATTGAGCTATGGTTTGGTTAATTAGTTTTTATACTCAAATAACAAATAAAAATATATTTGGTTAAAACTATCACTGAAGCAAATTAATTATAAATGTTGCTTCTGAATTGAATTAAATTTAGAATAAGAAAAAAAATTGAATTGCCAATTTTTTGATCGTTTCATTGAATCGTTACAAATTATACAGCAATTTAAATTTGGTCATTCACTTTTTTTGGTCAACAATCTAAACGAAACGAATGATGGCATCAAAACTTAGTGTTCAATCATCCACAACGTGGAATCACTTCCGGAGAAACTCTCTCTCTCTCTCTTTCTCTAGGTCATTGGAATATATAAATGCATATTCCATTAGCATAATGGAAAAATATATTTATATAGGTAAAATATAAACAGAATTCAATCTAGTGAACTGGTTGAATGAAAATCAAACTCTTTTTTCGTTTCATTTCATCTATTCAATAAAATATCAAGCTTAAAATGCTTTCGTTTTTTTATAATAATCATCATTACCAAAAATAGGAATAGAATTAACTATAATCAAATTCTCACAAGTCATGCGCTATTAAAATTTAGTTCTTTGATAGAATTGAAATAGATTGGAAAAAATTTGTATGTTTTATCTTTTCATGTGTGTGTGTGTGTGTGTGTGTTTCTAAAAACACTTATTATATGAGGAAAATTAAATTTCAGTAATTGACTGAACGAGCGGCAAAGCTATTGCGAAACAGTTGGAATTGCAATAAATTAAAATTTAAAATGAAATTAAAAATGAAAGAAAAAGAATTTGTCACTTTGTAAACATTTGAGTGTAAATGCACTGTTGGGATTTTAGATTGAATGTATATCGTACAAAAGCGTGTCAAAACAGGTTAAATCAAATTTTTTATCACAATAAAGCAATAGAATTTACAACTAAATAAGTTTGTAAATCAATGGAACAAAATAAAACAAGAATAGATTGAGGCAATACTAGATGGACTAAAAGTGGACAATTAAAATCTTTCAAAATCGATTTTAATCTCTTTTGCCACACACAATTCGTACAATAAATTGGGTGATGATAATTGTTCGTTAAATTTAAAAATATTATTCTCATCATTATTTATATTATTATTTGGGACATTATGGACTCTATGTCATCCAACATTATCCTCTTATAAAACTGTGAACAATAAATAATCTTGAGAATATAGTGTACACAAACAATCGATGTGAGCCAATGTTTACATTGTTCAATGAATCACATCATTATTCCGTTTTGATGAATTAAACGGTGGCAAACACACACTCACACATGTACATCAAAAATTACGGAACACTTCCCCTCATTTGGATTCCGCTTCTCACTTTTGATATCAAGGAATCAGATTTAATTGGCGTCTCAAATCATAAATGTACACACAAATTTTTATATTGTTCATTGATTATGTATCACCCAATGAATCCTATAATTCCAAAATCAAATAAACGGAAATTTATCTATTCTTCCCATTTGAATTTTTGTTTTTGGTCTCACTTCACAGTAAGTATGATTATGATTGAGAGAAAGATTATTTGTGGAAATTGCTGAAGTCAGGAAGATTGAGCTTGATTGTATACTCCTCCCGTTCAATATATGTTTGGTCGCTGATTTTCGACTGTAATCGTAAATCTATTCTTAGGACGATGGGTCATATTTTTAAATATGTTTTTCATTTAAAAAACTCACAAGAATTTATCAATTGTTCATATAAATATATAATATAATATATATTTAATAACATTTGAACAATGTTCAAACAGGATGAGATCAAGCGATGATCGTCGGCCTCAAAGTACAATCGAATAATTTTAGAAGAATGAAATGAAATAAAAGTGAAAGGATCTCCACACAATCATCATTCTCTTTATATTGACATTAAAGTTCAATATTTGAAAATGTCATTTCCATTATAAGAAAAGTGTTTGTACTTTGAATTGATTCGCAGATCTATCCCGGAACGTTCCCAAAGTCCGATTGATTGGTTTGATGGATTCAATGTTCCATTGATGGTATGGCAATGGTATTTGGGGTATATATATGGAAAAAATGTTTTTTTTCATTTGACAATAATGTATAAAGCATATGAACGAAATGGTTTGGTCAACATTGGCATTTGGGAAAAAACCGTTTGTAACTTTCTGGTATTTTGTTCTTCTCCCCGTTCTCTTCTCCCTTACTATAATACCTCAAATTTAGGTCGAAAAGCGTGGGCAATTATTGTACACGAATAATATGGGACATGAGTCCAATTCCCTGATGAACAATCAACTCTCTCATTTTATCAATCGTTCTGGGTTTGTCAATAAAATCCTTCCCCTCAAATTAACGATTCGAACGATCGTTTTCGGTGGTTGGTTTGGTCATCATGTCGAATCGACATCCAAACAGATGTGTCGAAGCAATAAATTGGGTTTTGAATGTTTTAATGTCACTGTTATTTCACTGGTGACGACGTATTCGTGTTCTATTTCCAATTGTATTTTCCATTAAATAGGGGAAAATGCATTCGATTCAATGGTCAATACAAAAGTCAAAACAAAGTATTGATGTCGAAGATAGAGCATGGAAAATACTTTTAGTTTTGTTTTAGTTTTCATTGAATTTTTGTGAATGATCTCAAAATTATTGGTGATAATGGGAGAGCGTATGTTTATAATTATAGCAACAAAAAAATATTGTTTGGTTTCGATTTTGATTTGAAAATCATAATTTGATCAATTGATAGTATCGCAATGAAATATCTATTTCTTAGAGAAAAAGAGAGAGAGATAGAGAGAGAGAGAGAGAGAGCGAGAGAGAGAGAGAGAGCGAGAGAGAGAGAGAGAGAGAGAGAGAGAGGGAAGGGTCCAATACGATTGAACGGGTGAATAAGAGGAAAAAAACGAAAGCATTTTAAGCTTGATATTTTATTGAATAGATGAAATGAAACGAAAAAAGAGTTTGATTTTCATTCAACCAGTTCACTAGATTGAATTCTGTTTATATTTTACC
>CAUYQG010190491.1:0-15277 GCA_963574415.1 Tarsius wallacei | reverse complement strand
GGGACACACAGTGACCAACAGCCTGGCCTGGAGCTGACCAAGAGAAAAACAGTAATCCTTTTGGAGCACGTTTTAGTCCAGGGGTAAAAACAAAATTTTAGATGTTAGGGTGGTCTTCCTGGGAATTCAGCAAGGGAGTGGGAATACTGGCTGATCTCTCAGTGGCTTTTCCAAACAGCCCCGCAGGTGCAGCAACATGTCAAAGAATATTTTTCTCCCAAATAAGACAACTATACATGTAAGTACAGAAATAGTGTGGTTTTTTTTTTTAATAAGTAGGAGTCTTTTCAAAGTGATTATGAAACTCCAAAGCTAAACGATAGTGCTACTAATAATAGCTGTATCACTTAAGAAAACAGAGGGGATTTGATGTGGGAAATTAGGTTATGAAAGCCGTGGAGGAGCTGGAAAATCAAACAAGATGTGATGATGGTGGGTAACCCAGAGAAGAGCAGGTGACAGTGGAAGCAGTTGCTATCCCCAGGGATGGTGAATGGAAAACCAACCTTGGGAATGCTGCCTAAAGCACGGTAGGTACTATCAATAGCCCCATTTCACAGATGGGTAGCATGAGATACAGAGAGATCAAAGTCACATAGTTACCAAGTGTGTAATGATTTTAAACCCAGGCAATATGATACAGATGCTCTGGGCCACCACACTGTTACCGTATGAATAAAGGACACACTAGGGGAAATGATAGAATTGAGTGAGAACTGAATTCAGAGTATACATTTTTAAATGCATGTCGTTGAGTGAACCTGCTGGTAAGAGAGAGTTCATTCATTCATTGAACAAATACTGCTTGCTCCAAGCCAGACACTGTGAATAATAAGATTATTTCATAAGATCCAGTGTATCCCCTAAGGAATTTTAATTCAGAAGAGCAATGAGTTAGTGAATGTATGATTGCATTTCATGACAAAGGAGCCTGTGTTAATGAGGGCATGCCTCACTTCTTGACGGAAGCCACAGAAATGAAGGGTGGTACTAAAGTTGACCCAAAACAGAGGTCATTATATAAAAAAGACACCTGTGCTCACATGTTCATCACAGCACAATTCACTATTGCAAAGATGTGGAATCAACCTAAATGCCCATCAGCCGACCAGTGGATAATGAGAATGTGATGTACACACACACACACACACACACACACACACACACACACACACAATGGAATACTATTCGGCCATCAACAAGAATGAAATAATGTCTTTGGCAGCAACTTGGATGGAATTGGAGAACATCATCCTAAGTGAACTAACTCAGGACAAAAAACCAAACACTGCATGTTTTCACTTATAAGTGGGAGCTAAACTGAGGATCTGCAAATACATAGAGGGTGATATAGTGGACACTGGAGACTCAGAAGGGACAGGGGGAAGGAGTGGAGAGACGGAAAACTACCTATCATGTGCAATGTGCACAGGTGGTGGTGGTGAGTACACTTAAAGCCCAGACATCTCCGCCACTATACAATGCAACCATGTAGGCAAAAACTATTTGCACCCTCTAAAACTACTGAAATAAAAACAAAAACAAAATTGGCCAAAGACCAAATCATGTACCCCCTCAGGAGCAATCAGAAAGCCAATGGACATCAACTCCCCTGTATACGAGTGTCCATTCCCGTTCTCTTCACCATGATTGTGCAAAAGGTAGTCTTCATTTTTGCCTTTTCTTGTGCATTATTCCCAAATAAATTGGTTCTGTGTGCCCGTTCTCTTTCTTCCCATGCTTGCTTTGGAGGGTTTTCCATTCTGATATCAGCCTTCTACCTGTGCCACTTTTTCTAGATTTACCCTCTGCTAATCCTGACAGCATCCTAATTTGGAAGAAACTCTTCAGGGTTCCTCACTTCCACTTCTACCTGAGTCTAAAAGTGTTGCCATAGAAGCTTTCATTCTTCTTCTGCCCTTTCTCAGCATTATAATATTCCCAAAGATCATTTTGGAAAAGACAAACAGGATGTCTCAGTCCTGAAGGAGTTCATAGTCCAGAACAAGAAAACGAAGTGGCAGTCAACCCCCTGACCCATGCTACAAATGTCAAGGACATTATGCTGAAATAAGCCAGTCACAAAAAGGCAAACACTATGTGATTCCGCTTATATGAGGTACACAGAATAGTCTATGGAAAGTAGAATTAGAATGGTGGTCGCCAGGGGCTGGAGGGATGGGAGAATGAGTTTAGAGTTTCAGTTTTACAAGATAAATAAGAGATCGGATGCACAACAATGTGAATATACTTAACACTACTGAACTGTACAAATGGTTAAGATAGCAAGTTTTGTGTTATGTGTGTTTTGCCACAGTTTTACAAGCAAACTCCTGGGGGGTTACAGGAGTCAACCTCACATTCTAAAGGCCCTGTGGAACCAGGCAGTTGTCCAAGATGCTCTGGGAAAATTCTAGAGTCTTCTTCAGCCCGTATCAGCGGTCCCACTGTCAGGTTTCCAGCCTCGACCCTTTTACTAGGTCTAAGGTGGCACCTTGGAGTGGGCTTGAGGAAAGAAATAATGCTTGTCTTCAGGAACCTACCCTGGACTGCTGAGTCCAAGAGGCTCTAAGACCCTAGGGAGGAGGATCAGGGTTGGAAAAATGCACAGCACCACCTACTGGGAGCCCTTAAGAAAAGTTGTCTTTCTCCATTGCTTAGGCTCTCAGCTGAGTCCTAAAGCTAAGACACGGCGTCAGGCTCTTCCTAATCGTTCTCACAGATTTATTTTTCCAGATTATTATTTTCTTAAAGATGATCTGGCCGGGAGTGGTGGCTTACGTCTGTAATCCCAACACTTTGGGAGGCAGAGGCAAGAGGATTGCCTGAGCCTACGGGTTCAAGACCAGCTTGGGCAACTTGGCGAGATCTCATCTCTACAATAAATAAAAAAAATTATCTGGGTGTGGTGGTGCATGCATGTGGTTCCAGCTACTTGGAAGAATCGCCTGAGCCCAGTAGGCCGAGACTGCAGTCAATGTTAGCGTGCCAAGGCCTGGGTGACAAAGTGAGACTCCAACTCAAAAAAAAAATTTATATAAACAGATTAGATAGATAGATAGATAGATAGATAGATAGATAAAAAGATGATCTAGTCAAGTTTCCCGAGGGGGAAAAACTCTTTGGTAATTTTGTTTGAGATTGTATTAAGTTTATAGATAAATCTGGGGGAAATTGGCATTCTACTCTTTTTACCAATTCTAAAATTTTAAGTTTATTCTCCATTTTTTTTTAGGTAGAAAGCTAAATCATCTATTAGCAATTATTATTTATTTCTTTCCAATATTTGTACCTCTTGTGTTATTTCCTTGTCTAATATATTGGCTATTATTATTATTTTGCTTTTTTTCCCCTTTCTTCTGATACCGTTTATATTTGGCTATTATCTATAAAATGGTGAATGCTAGTCACTTTGTCTTGTTCCTGAATTTTTTTTTTTTTAGTCATAGTCTCACTCTGTAGGCTAAAATGCAGGGGCAAAACCACAGCTTACTGCAGTTTTGAACTCTTGGGCTCAGGTGATCCTTCCGCCTCAGCCTCCTGAGTAGCTGGGACTACAGGCACACACCATCACACCCAGCTAATTTTTAAATTTTTTTGTAGAGATAGGATCTCACCGTGTTGCCTAAGCTGGTCTCAAATTCCTGGGCTCAAGCTATCCTCCCACCTCGGCCTCTCAAAGTGCTGTGATTACAGATGTGAACCACCACACCTGGCCTTGTTCTTGATTTTAATAATGTATTCAGGGATTAATTTTTAAAATATTTGAAAACAGCCGGGTGCGGTGGCTCATGCCTATAATCCCAGCACTTTGGGAGGCTGAGGTGCGAGGATTGCCTGAGCTCATGGGTTCGAGATCAGCCTGGGCAACTTGGTGAGACCTCATCTCTACAATAAATCAAAAAATTAGCTGGGTGTGGTGGTGCATGCCTGTAGTTCCAGCTACTTGGAAGGCTGAGATGGAAGGATCCCCTGAGCCCAGCAGATCAAGGCTGTGGTGGCCGTAAGCGTGCTACTGCACTTCAGCGTGGGCGACAGGGTGAGACTCCTACTCAAAAAAAAAAAAAAAGAAAAAAAAGTGAAAACTAGACAAAGACCTTGACCAGTCAGTATAGAGACAGCAAACAGAGTAGATACCAGATACTAACAGACACAGTAGGCACAGCTAAGTCAATGTGCAGTTATGGATACAAAGCAAGCCCTGAATGTTTTAGCATCAAGCATGATGTTTGCTAATTTGTAATAAATTTAAGATAATATTTTAATTCTCATTTTACCAGAAATTTTTCTCTCTGGATAAAATAAAAAGTCTTTACAACTTGAATTTAATTTATCTTTCCAGCCTGATATTTCTCAGCGTGACTCAGCATGCCACTGCCCACTCATGGATCCTTCAGCAACTGTCTTGCATTGAAGGGTCGGGTCAAGGGAAACCAGGGCTTCAGAATCTGATCCCTGCAGTGCCCACTCCCTTCTCATGGTTGGCCCTTTATCTGGGAAACCCTTCCCGCTAATCAGTTGGAAAAGCACCCAGGTATCAGGAGTTGGCCCAGTCCATATCCTCTCTGAAGTCTTCCTTGACTATCTCCTGCTTTCTATGCACCTCCAGTCAAGAAAGAGTTGGTCCCACTGGGCACAGTGGCTCACATCTCAATTCCAGCACTTTGGGAGGCTGAGCGGGGACGACTGCTTGAACCCAGGAGTTCGAAACCAGCCTGGTCAACATAGTGAAACCTCGAGGGAAGGAGGGAGGATGAAAAGGGAGTAAGGGAGGGAGAAAGAAAGAAAAGGGAGGGAGGGAGGAAGAGAAGGAAGGAAGGAGAAAAAGAGAGAGAGGAAGGAAGGAAGGAAAAGGGAAGAAAAGGGGAGAGAGAGAGAGAGAGAGAGGGAGGGAGAGAGAGAGAGAGAGAGAACTGGTCCCCTTGCCCTCTGTGTGCCCCAGTGTATACTGGACACACTTCTAGTATGGAGTTTTTCACATTATATTTGTATTTGTTTCCATTTTTCTTCATTTGTGGATGAGCTCCACTATCAACACCAAGCACAGAGTTTGATGCTTGATTAACACTCAACTAACATTTGAATAAATGAATTAATGAATGAATAAAAATGAGCGAATCTCACTCTGAGCATGAAGATTTATCATGTAAAACTAATTTTAAAAAAAATGTTACGTGGATATACTCTCGTTCCCCTTAACTTATGACGCCATGGTAAAGAACAGAGCAAATGTCACTGTTCTGATTATCTATTGTTGCAGAATTACCCGGCACTAGGGGTGTAAACAACAATGATCATTCATTATTATTATCTCTCTCTGTTCTGGGGGTTGGCAGGGCCCAGCTGGAAGGTTTTAACTTGGGTTTCTCTTATAAATACAGACAGGCAATGGCTGGTCTTGCAGTCCTCTGAAGGTGACCTCACTCATATATGGGGTGGCCGCTGAAGGTGGCTGTGGCTAGAATCTCAGCTGGGGTTGTGGGCCACACCACATGTGACCTCTTCCTGTGCTCTGGGCTTCTTCACGCATGGTGGCTAAGGTTTAAGAGCAAGAGTACTAAGAGAGAACCAGAGGAAACAGTTCACCTGTTATGACCTGGCTTCAGAAACAGTGGTTCGCTGGTGTTTATCAACCAGCTCTGTGTGTGTGTGTGTGATTTGTAGCATTTGCCGACTTTCATGATATTAATAATCCCTGGTGGAAGGGTTCCAGCACCTGCCACACAACAGTCACATCACATCACTTTCCCTGCGTGCCATTGGTTGAAGCAACTAAAGGTCACCTTGGTTCAGGGGGTGTGGATGACTGCCTCTTGAGGGTGGATTGGCAAGGTTGCAGTGTCAGAAGAGCATATGGGTGGGAGATATTAAAGTCGTCTTTGGAAAATCCAGCCTGCCACAACCATCAAGAACAAAGATCCAAAGGAATGCACACAGAAAAATGTGACATAGGGAAAGTCCCCAGGAATAGGCAAGGTGAGGAAAATCCTTCCTTCACTGGAAGAAGAAAACAGGAGGGGAAGGTAAGGATGAAATCTCTTCTGGGATAAAAAGTGTAGTGGGCAGGAGCAAAAGAATAGAAACCACAGATATATATAGAGAAAACCTGAAAGTAGAGATCTTTTCTCCTGCTTTTGGAACTCTAGGAGGAAAACATTCATTCATTCAAAAACTCTGTTGATTATGTTCTAAGCCAGACACTGTTCTAAGTGCTGGGAGTGAAACTTAACAAAACAGAAATCCCTAATGTATTAGTTTGCTAGTATTGCCCTAGCAAAGTGCCATAGACTGGGTGGCTTAAACAACAGCAATTAATTCTCACAGTTCTGGAGGCTAGAAGACTGAGATCAAGGTGTCAACAGGATTGGTTTCTTATGAGGCCTCTCTCCAAGGCTCACAGATGGCCATCTTCCCTGTCTTCATCTAGCCTTCATTCAGTGTATGTCTGAGTTCTAACTTCCTCTTATAAGGACACCAGTTATAGTGGATTAAGGCTCACCTTAAAGACCTCATTTTAACTCTATTACCTCTTTAAAGGCCCTAACTCCAAATACAGTTACATTCTGAGGTACTGGGGGTAGGGCTCCAGCATGTAAATTTTGAGAGGAACAACTCAGCCCGTAACACCTGCCTTCATGGAGGTTATATCTTAGCACCTCCTGGGACCCTTTTACCGACATCAAATGGCTGAGGCATGATGGAAACGGGGGAATGGCACACCCAGAGGAAAGCTTCCAGAAATGACCTGGTCCTCAAGGCGGGATGGACTCTCTGCAACAGGTCTTGCTCCTGTCACTGGTCTCCAACTGGGACACAGTGTCACATAGCATTTCCTTCGCCCTCTCCTGCTTTTTTCGCTCCAAGATATCCCCCCGCAGGTTCTGCTGCTAGAGAACCCTATGTCTGTAAGACGGTCACGTTGCATTACATCAAGAGGCATGTGATAGCTGGCTAACCCCCACTTCATGGTGTTAAATTAACTGCTGGATACAGCTGATAGCCTGATCCCTCCACCATACAATGATGTATTTCATTTAGAGATACAACATAATCTATGTGGTGATATTTTCTGACAAAATAAATGTCTAGTTTCCCATCAGCCATTTATCTAGTGCTTTCAAATCCAATGGATCAACTTGCCAAACCAGTCATTTCATGAGGGATGTGAGATGGTGGTTTCTTTCTGATTCTATTATTCTCTTCATAGGTCAGTCAGTGTTCTTCTGCAAAGCTTGCACATATCAGCTGAGGCTATCTGGTCTCATGCTCTGCAGTTACCAAGCGAAAGGCAGGATACATTATTCATTCTTTAACTTTTCCTTTAATTTTCAAAGAAGTTGACTTAGCCTTAATCATCACCTTAAATAGTGACAAATGTTTCTCTCTCTCTCTCTCTTTAGTATCATAGTGGAACTCAGACTTTTTTAAAAAAGAGATTCCATGGGTTTCAAGCAACTACAAACAATATTCTTTTTGGTGCTTAAATTCTCACCATTTTGTCAGTGGGAACCCATTCAAACTGACTCCTATGTTCTTTTGATATGACACAAAAATTTTCTTGCTTTCTGGAAAGGTATGTCCCAGGTTCACTCTACACTTTCCATCCCCTTTGCCTAGAAGCAGTCATTTATCAGTGAGGACTGGCTCCTCTTACTATAGAATAGAATGAGAGACTGAGATCTATGCACAAGGGACAGTCATTGCTACTGGGATATTGTTGCTCCCAGGCCATTTCAAGAAACAGGGCTACCATATATATTTTTTAAAATCATAAGTCCATTCTGATATGTTATTTATTTATTCATTTATTTTAGGAGCAGCGTCTCACTCTGTCACCCAGGTCAGGGTACGGTGATGTGGTCACTCACTGTAGCCTCTAACTCCTGGACTCAAGCAATCCTCCCACTCTCACTTCCCAAATAGCTGGGACTACAGGCAGGTGCCACCATGCCTGGCCAATTTTTTATTCTTTCTTTTAGAGAGGAAGTCTTGCTATGTTGCCCAGGCTGGCCTCAAACTTCTGGCCTCAAGTGATCCTTCTGTCTCAGCCTCTTGCTTACAGATGCAGAGAAGAAAAACATTAGAAAATAGAGCAAAGATGGTGGCTTGTGTCTGTAAACCCAGCTCATTGATGTTGAGCATCAATTTACTTTTTGTACTCCATTCATAGTCAGCAATGCTATTCTTATTTGCTATTTCCTCCAGAGACTGTATGGTTTACCTTAACCACCAAACATTTTTTAAATTGTGAATCATTGTGGATTCCAAGGTTTCACAAAAGAATGCTTCACCAACCCATCTAAATCAATGCCATCTCAACTTTGAATTTCTATCAATACATCATCCCTTTCCAGGCATTGAGGCCAGGTACCTGAGACTAGTTTTTTATTTCCTCCATCTTCGTGCCATGCAGCCATCGATCACCTGTTGAGTCTTTTTTTTTTTTTTTTCAGAAAGTAGAATCTATTAAGGAGACAGAAAAAAACCCAGAGCAAGAGGGGACCTGAAAGAGGATGCCTGAGTCTTTTAAAAAAATATCTCTTATAGCTATCTATTCTTCTCTGACACCCTAGTTATAATGCTAGTTATGACTCAGACTATCTGATGTTTACATTGTTAAAGCAACCTTCTGCTTTAGAGAGGTATGGGCTTTGAGTGAAACTGTACTGGTTCAAATTTGGGCCCTACTTCTGTGTAGGCTTAGGCAAGTTTCTGAAATTCTCTATGTACTTCCTTCCTCATATGTAAAATGGAAATAATAATAATGTAACCAAGTATCCCAGCCTTAAAATGTATTTTAAAGTTTTTAAATTTCTCTCTCTTGTTCTGAAGCCTTGAAAGATATTTTAGGGGAGAGCAGAGGGCACATAACATCATTAAGGGAACCTGATCTCAAACCAGGTGAAGTGGGGACCAAAGGGAGACCCAAACTTTACAATGACCACTTGTATGCCTAATCCTGATTTGTACCCCACATCTTTAAAATTATTTTAAAAAGATATTTTAGAAGCGTCTTTTCTCCCTTTATTTACCAGACTTTTGCACCATATATGTTTATCTGAGCATATGCTTGCTAAGAAAACTCAGGAGCTAATCTTAGAAAACTCAGGGGCTAATCTCAAAACAACCTGACTGCGGGACCCACCCACTTGGAGATTCAGAAGATGGTTGATCCATAATCTGACTGCAACAGAAATAACACCAACCAGAACTTTGGGAGGACCACAATCCAAAAGAAGCCATCAAGACAAACCCTGTACCACTTTCACATGTTTCCCCATATCTAGTTTCCCTTTTAAAACCCTTGTACAGCCGGGCTCGGTGGCTCAGCCTGTAATCCCGCGCTTTGGGAGGCTGAGGAGTGGATTGCCTGAGCCTGCGGGTTCGAGACCCGCCTGGGCAACTTGGCGAGACCTCATCTCTACAATAAATCAAAAATTAGCTGGGCGTGGTAGCACGCGCCTGTAGTTCCAGCTACTTGGAAGGCTGAGGTGGAAGGATCGCCAGAGCCCAGCAGGGCGAGGCTGCGGTAGCCGGGAACGGCCACTGCACTCCAGTCTGGGCGGCAGAGTGAGACTCCAACCAAAAAAATAAAATAAAATAAAATAAATAAAACCCTTGTACTCAGATTAAACATCTGAAATGGTTTCTTTGCGGCATGGGCCTGGCCATTTCCTCATCTGCCAGCTTGTGGAATAAAATCACCTTCTTTCACTTCTTTTTTTTGGTGTACAAGTGATGAGCAGCTGAGCTTGTATTTGTTACAATACTACCTAATTTATTAATTTGTTGTCAATATTAAGTGAGTTAATATATGTAAAAGTACTTAAGACAGTGACTGGGTGCATGGGTAATAATCAATCAAGGCTAGATATAACTTATTTATTTACTTTTACTTTGAGCCTTTGGTAAGATCAATCTTCTTTTTTTCCAGGTCAGCATTCTTAAGTTCCATATGTCACTCGTTTGGTTATAAACCTCCACATAAGTTTTCCACTGGGCAATGGTTCACTAGGTTGTTTGGATAACATATCCTGTTGGAACAACTTGAAGAACTGGACATCTCAGAGATACCCAGGCAAGGAGAACCCTTGAGACCAAGATCTGAACAAAGAATAAAATCAGTAGAGGTAAGCCTAACATTTGAAGATTCTTCTCCCTCAAATCATTTGTTGATTCCAGAAGGGAAAGCAATGAATGAAAGACTGAGATGTTTGAACAGAGATTTCAGCAATGTAAAGGGGGTCTATGGGGTAAAATTTCAGCTAAGGGCCCATCAAGGATGAGAGTTTCTGGAAAAAATCACAAGCCTTTGTTTGGAGTAAGAGTTGACTGAAAAAGTATATCTCACAGGAAGTGAAGGTCAGTTTATAATTATCTCAATTCCTGATGGGATTAAAGTAATCAGTTTCTAGTCTCTGCCTGTCAGAAGCAAAAATAACATCCTGCAGAGGATGTTAGAGGATAACATCCTGCAGAGCCTCAGAATATTGGCACTCAATCAAAGTAACAATACATATATGAAAACAAGTTTTGACAGAAAACCAAGAGGGAAAAACAGACAATTGAAACATATTCATAGAACATCCATATCTTGAATAATAAGACATAGGCTTTAAATTAACTGCAACTTTCAGGCTGGGCATGGTGGCTCACGCTTATAATCCCAGCACTTTGGGAGGCCAAGGTAAGAGGATTGCCTGAGCCCACAGATTCAAGACCAGCCTGGGCAACTTGGTAAGACCTCATCTCTACAGTAAAAAAATAAATAAATAATTAGCTGGACATGGTGGTGCATGCCTGTAGTTCCAGCTACCTGGAAGGCTGAGGTGGAAGGATCACCTGAACCCAGCAAGTCGAGGCTCCGGTGGCTGTGAGTGTGCCACTGCACTCCAGCCTGGGTGACAGAGTGAGACTCCAACTCAAAAATAAATAAATAAAAATAAAATAACTACAATTTTCATGGAATTAAAAATTAAGATGGATAAATTTTGTATCAAAAATCTGAGAACTGTATAAAATAACAATAACTATCTTAGATTCGAATAAAATTTATAAATAAAATTAAAGATTGAATCAATATATTAAGCAGAAGATTAGAGTCAGTTGAAGAACAAATAGTAAACTAGAATAGGACAGTAGAAATAACACAGACCAAAGCACAGAGACAAAAAAGAATGAAGAATATAGAAAAGAACATAAGAAATATAAGGAACATAAGAAATAAAAGTGAAAATGTTTAACACAGGTATTGGAATCCCATAAGTGACAGAAAAAACCGAGATAACATATTTCAAGAAAATGGCCACGAAAGTGCCAACATTGATGAAAGTCATGAAAATACACAAAAACAAGAAATGCTTCAGATCCCAAGCACAACAAATACAAAGTAAAGCACTCTAAGTCACATCAAAATAAAGCTACAAAAGACCAAAGGCAAAGTCTTAACAGCAGCTAGATTTTAAAAAGCATACTGCCTTCAGAAAAACAACAATTAGATTGATGCCACATTCTCAATAGAAACAATGGAAGCCAGAATAACTGAAAGAAAATAACAGCTAGCCTAGAATTCTCTAACCTGAAGGCTGAGGCAGAAGGATCGCCTAAGCCCAGCAGGTTGAGGCTGCGTGGCCATGAGCGTGCCACTGCACTCCAGCCTGGGTGACAGAGTGAGACTCCAGCTCAAAAAAAAAAAAAAAGAATTCTTTAACTAGTAGACATATGCTTAAAAATGAAGGCAAGTAGGATTATAAAGGATAATATTTCTGAATAAGAAAACAAAGGCACTGCTGTTTGAATTTCAGTATTGTGCAATACCAAATTATATTTTCTTCCTTTCTGTTAAAAACTTAGAGCCAACATTATAATAGTACAAATTTATCAGACACAAATGTTTATTTCATCCTCAATTGCTTACAGAGATGAAAATTTGTTTCTTATCAATGTTTTAAAATCCCATTATTATGAAATTCTCAATACTGTAAAGAACAGGAAAATGAAAGAAGCATTTGTTTACGCAGCAGTGGAAACACACTAAGTAAACCATTCTACCAACAGAATCTGTTAACTGGTATCCAAAAAATGAAGGCAAAGTGGAATTATCTTCAACAAACAAACACTGAGGGAATTCATCACAAGATCCATAGTAAAGAGGATGATTTTTTTGGATAGAAGGAAAATGATCTCAAGCAGAAGCATAGAGATGCAGGAATAATTGAAGAGCATCCAAAAGGGTGAAAGGGTAAAAATATGGGTGATTACAAATGAATATTAACAAAACAGCAGTTAGCAAACCTTTTTGGAGTCTTAAATATATGTAGACTTAAAATTTATGACAGCAAAATGAAAAAGATAGGAGAGGTATAAATGAGTTAAAATCTAAGGTTCTAACTACCAAAGAAAAGGTAAAGATAAAAGTATGTATGAGATTTTAACAGCTCAAGAATGTCAGTTGTAATCTCTAGGATAATCACTAAAGTAATATATAAATAATGAAACAATAGAGGAACACAAAATAATAAAATGATTTAATTAATCTGAAAGAAAGAAGGAAAAGTACCATTCAACAAGTAGGACTAGAAAAAATGATAAGAAAACAGAATCAAATTTAATACAGATCAGGAATTATAATAAGTGTAACTATCAAAAAATATTCTAATTAAATGACAAATTATATCAGGGTTACAAGAAACACACTTTAAATATAAGGACACAGGTTTATTGTCATAAAAGGAAGGAAAAGCTATACCATGCAAGCACTAAAGAAAGTTATATGCTTATTCTAATATCAAAGTAGAACATAAAGAGATATTACTGAAGATAAAGAGGGGACATTTTATAAAGATGTAAGTATCAATATGCCAAGAAAATATAATAATTGCAGACATGCTTGCAACTAATAACATGGCCTCAAAGTATATAAAGCAAAAACTGACTGAACCAGAAGAAGAAGTCGATTTCTGAATACATCTCTCACAGTAACTGATAGAACAAGCAGAAAGAAAAATCTGTAAGAATATAGAAGATTTAGCTGGGCTCGGTGGCTCAGCCTGTAATCCTGCGCCTTTGGGAGGCTGAGGTGAGTGGATTGCCTGAGCCCGCGGGTTCGAGACCCGCCTGGGCAAGCGAGACCTCATCTCTACAATAAAAAAAAAAAAATCAGCCGGGTGTGGTAGCATGCGCCTGTAGTTCCAGCTACTTGGAAGGCTGAGGCGGAAGGATCGCCGGAGCCCGGCAGGTCGAGGCTGCAGTGGCCGGGAGCGGCCACTGCACTCCAGTCTGGGCGACAGAGTGAGACTCCAACTCAAAAAAAAAAAAAAAAAAAAAGAATATAGAAGATTTGAACTACATAATTAAATATATAAACTAATTCATAGACATAGAATACTGCATCAAACAACTAAAGAATACCAAGTATTTTCAAGTGGACATGGAACATTTACCAAAATTGAATATATGCAGGGCCATAAAGCAAGTCAACAAATTGAAGTGATTGAAATCAGAGTATACAAACCATATACTCTGTGAAGATAATAGCAAAATTGAGCTAGAAATAACAAAAAGGCAGTGGAAAATTCCCATATATTTGAAAATTAGGCAATATACTTGTAAATAGTCAATGGATCAAAGAATAAATTACAATGGATATCACAAAATATTTTAATTGAATGGTAAATAAAATATGACATACAAAAACATGCGAGGTCAGGTAAGTGTACTCAGAGGGAAACTGATAAGTCTTATGCACATATATTAGAAAAGAAAAATGGTTTAAAAAAAATCAATGATCGGGGATTTCCAGAATGGCTAAGTAAGGGACAGGATAGGTTTGGAGCTTATTTTTATTTTATCTGACTTAAAATTTATTCTGTGCAAATATTCCTATCCCCAGGGCACTTATCAAAAAAACAAAATCAGTGGTAATAGTTTAATATCATAGCTGCCTGAGGTGGAATTACCAGTGGGGGCTAACCAGAATAAGACTAATAACTTAGAAGGAGAAACTAGAGAATAAAATGGAAACTTTGAAAAGTTCTGATATTGTCCTGTGAATTTAGAAAGTCACGTGCATGTGACTGTGTGCATGTCCAGAAAAACCTGAGAAGGTTATAATCTCTCACTTCAGGTTGACCTAGAGGCTCCACACAAGAAAAAAGTGAAAGCTAAGGCAGAATTGTTAAACTGCCTACATGAGCATTAAAGGCAAGCCATTCACACACACACACACACACACACACACACTCAGAGTCCAGCAAAGGAGGAAGACATATCAGTCCAAGAAGATTATCAGTTCAAGAGGATCTCTGTTCAATCATTAGCTAATCAGTAAGCTGATAAGCAAACTTTAGTGGCCACATATGACAAAAAAATACAGACTTTACAGAATTAGTGAAGGAAAGTCACCAAACAAATAACAACAACAAACATGAACAAACCTGTGGAGTGGGAATCTCATTTCCAGAGTTACTATATTATATTATTTTAAATTATATAACTTTAAATGTCCAACTTCAACAAAAACTTTTGTGATCTGCAAAGAAGCAGGAAAGAAAGGGTCATTCACAGGGGAAACAAGCAGTCAATAGAAACTGTTATTTCTCTGAGTAATTCTCTTCTTGGTTAGATACTTTTCCCGAAGAAGAGCAGACATTGGGCTTACTAGACTGATTTTAAATCAGCTATTATAAATATGGTCAAAGTGAGGCAGGATAGCTAGCATAGCTTAGTGAATTTCTCACAGGCGGGTTTAGAGAATTAGGAAACCAGATGGCCAGGCATCTGGGCATCCTCTTATTGGGATGTAACTCTTTTTAATAACTACACACTGACTGAAACCCAGGCCCAACCTTGGAAGATGGGGCGACTGGCTACAAAGACCAAAAACAGGAAAGTGGGGAGTTACCAGAGACACTGAGGCACAGTGCTCTAAAAGAAAACTTAATTAAACAGCAACTTTTCCTATTATCTCAAAAGTTCTCTGGGACACAAGCAAACTTAGGAGTAAAACAATAAGATTTGAAACTTGTGATCAAAGCTTAGCTTAGAAATAGGTTACTTAATTATCTTTTTTTTTTTTTTTTTTTTTGAGTTGGAGACTCACTCTGTCGCCCAGACTGGAGTGCGGTGGCCAGGAGCGGCCACCGCAGCCTCGACCTGCTGGGCTCCGGCGATCCTTCCGCCTCAGCCTTCCAAGTAGCTGGAACTACAGGCACGCGCTACCACGCCCGGCTAATTTTTTGATTTATTGTAGAGATGAGGTCTCGCCAAGTTGCCCAGG
>CAUYQG010190489.1:0-26729 GCA_963574415.1 Tarsius wallacei | reverse complement strand
ACTTGGGCTGCAGGAATGAGGGAGAGGGGACAGGTATGAACGATACGAAAGAGGCAGAATTTAGATAACAGATGCTCACACACTTCTTTTTTGTTTGTTTTTTGGTTTGTTTTGAGTTGGAGTCTCACTCTGTCACCCAGAATGGAGTGCAGTGGCCGCTCCCAGCCACCACAGTCTCCACCTGCTGGGCTCCGGCAATCCTTTCGCCTCAGCCTTCCAAGTAGCTGAAACTACAGGCGCGCGCTACCATGCCCAGCTAATTTTTTAGTGCAGAGATGAGGTCTCGCCAAGTTGCCCAGGCGGGTCTCGAACCCGTGGGCTCAGGCAATCCACTCACCTCGGCCTCCCAAAGCACAGGATTACAGGCTGAGCCACTGAGCCCGGCCGCTCACACACTTCTTAAAGATGCTCTTCAAAAGTTTGAGCCCTGAAGTGAAGGCTGCCTGTAACCTGTCCCTCCAGGCTTCATGCTACAGTTCCTTTCTTGGCAAATCTATGGTCCTTCTTTATAAGTATTGTCAAAGTTTTCCAGTTAGCACCCTATCTTTTTTTTTTCCTGAGTCAAGGTTTCACTTTGTCACCCAGGTTGGAGCGAAGTGGCACAATCACGGCTCACAGCAGCCTCAACCTCCTGGGCTCAGTCTATCCTTCTGTCTCCGCCTCCCAAGTAGGTGAGACTATCGGCGTGCTCCACCACGCCAGGCTAATTTTTTGGAATTTTTTGTAGAGATGAAGTCTCACTATGTTACCTAGGCTGGTCTCGAACTCTTGGGCTCAAGCAGTCCTCCTGCCTCCGCCTCCCAAAGTGCTGGGATTACAGGCATGAGCCACTGTGCCCAGCTGACCGCGTCTTTTAAAGATACTATCTCCAGTAAGGATGCAGCAATGCACACTGATTTCGCTACAAAGATGGATTCCTGAGGTTTTGCCGGTGTGGATATTTTGGAAGTAGAGGAATTTTCGATTTAAATGAATCCTCCTGGGAGCTTCTTTGTGAAGCAAAGAACCCGTTTGTGATGTTTGAAACGTGGATTTATCTGTTCTGTAGCACAGGTGTACCAGATTTTCCTGCAACACGGTGGGAAGAACTGCAGCCATAAGGTAGAGGGCCCGCTGCTGCCTCCACCTACGTTTTCCATGGTCTGTGGGGAAGGATGACTCTAACCCTGGGTGGCAGGATTTGGATGTGAAGAATGAAACTTGCTGTGACATCACACACACAGTTCTGACAGCCTTCTACTCGTTTAAAATGTTTCTTTTTACATTGTTAAGTCCTTTGGGGGGTTCCTTCTATCTTCTCACACAAGGAATGCTGCCGTTGACGCAGTTACTCCAAAAGAGGTGTGAAAGACACAATGTCCCTGCCAGGGCTTCAGCTGCCTGAAGTCAACATGGGGTTCCAGTGTGTGATGATAACGTTCACCAAGGCTTACATGGGGAGTTTATGAGTTCAAGAGGGACTGTGAAACTAAAGTGGATTAAAGACAGCTCCATCTTTTATAACCATTTCCTCACTGGTGTATTTTTAGACTTCCCCGCCTTCACCATAAGGAAGCCACAGTTCTCTTCAACTGTTGTTAAGTGATCGTGAAACAAATTCTCAAACTGCGTTTTTATGTCACACCCACCCCCGCCCCCACCACCCCAGCTCAATCCCGACAACAGAGATGCCATCCATGTGTGTGAGATGAGGATTCTCCAAGGGGGGAGGAGGGAAGAGGACTTGTTCCCCCCCCACGTCTCACTCCCCCACCCACAACACCCCACAAAGACCAACACACACATAGGCACATCCACCCAACACACACAGACACGCAAAACTCAGCATGCTCCTATACCCAACACACAGACACACACTACACGACACAGACCAACACACTCACACATATACATCTCAAAACATACATCCCCCCCCAGATGTTGATTGAAAAGCCAAACTCTGCAATATTTAAAGAGGTTTATACTGTGCCAAATGTGAGTGACCTCCGCCCAAGGCACAGCACCAAGAGGTCCTGAGAACATGTGACCCATGCAGTTGAATTTCATTTTATACATTTTAGGGAGACAGAAGCTCAAGGAAAACACAAATCAATACAATGAGATTTACACTGGTTTGAGATGTCTTGGATAGGTGGGACATCTCCAAGTAGGGAACTGGCAGGTCATAGGTGGATTCAAAGATGTTCTGATTGGCAATTGATAAAAAGAGCTAAGCACTGTCTAAAACATTTAAAGCCAATGGAAGAAATGCTTGAGTTAAGATACCAGGGATTGTGGAAGACAAGTTTCTTAATTTGTAAATGAAGACTTAAGTAATAGGCTTCAAAGAGAATGGGTAGTGAATGTCTCAAAAGCTGTTCTTTAGAGATGTAAATTTCCTCAAGAGATGACTTTTGCAGAGTCACTTCAAAATATGTCAAGAAACATATGTTGGGGTAAAGTATTTCTATTTCCTTGAAGGCCTGCTATCTGTCACGTGATGCTACACCAAAGTCATATTGGAATTTGCTGTCTTATTGCCACAGAGTCTGTTCTGTCAGTCTTATGCTCTCTGTTTTAATGTTAATGCTGGTCAGTTGTCCCTAAGACTCCACAAGGGCGGGGGAATGATGAGCCGAGTCCGAGCTCCTTTTCCATCATAGCCAGAGATTTAGTTTTTCGAGTTTCCCTTTGTCGCTGGGTGGGGCACAGTGTATTCTTCTGTGGGTTCTTTGACCTTGTCACAGAAAGGAATTTCAGGGGGAGTCCAAAGTATGAGTTCAGAAAGAATTTATTAGAAAGACAAAGACATATTGAAGGGAGAGCATGGGTCTCTTAAGATAGGGCATGTGTTTTCCTTTGACAAGAAGCTTTGTATATTTTTACAATGATGATTTAGCAAGCCATGAGCTAAGAGCAGAGGGCCGCACACACTTGGTCACAAATTTTGATGATCATCTCTCAACCTTTAAGCTCACAAGGACCTTCTAAAGAATGAAAGTTACTGTCTAACTAGATTTGGGCTTTTCTTAGAACTTCATGTTTGTGTTTTGGGTAATTCCCTATTGTTTCTGTGATTTAAGGCACTGGTAGTTCCACATTCTAACCTGCAAGGTAGTCAGGTCTGATATGCCTGGTTGGTCAGTTGAAGGTCGTGCATGGATAAGAAAGATGTAGGAATGCTTATTCTGTTTTAAATTAGACCTGCCAAAGCAAACCTGCCTAACTACTTCTAAAATATGTTAACAAGGCCAGGCTTGGTGGCTCAGCCTGTAATCTCATCGTTTTGGGAGGCCGAGGTGAGTGGATTGCCTGAGCCCATGGGTTTGAGACCTGCCCAGGCAACTTGGCAAGACCTTGTCTCTACAATAAATAAAAAATTAGCCAGACGTGGTAGCACGCGCCTATAGTTCCAGCTACTTGGAAGACTGAGGTGGAAGGATTGCTGGAGCCCAGCAGGTTGAGGCTGCAGTGGCCGGGAGCATGCCACTGCACTCCAGTCTGGGTGACGGAGTGAGACTCCAACTCCAAAAAAACAAATTAATTAAAACTAAATAAATTTTAAAAAATTAAAAAAGTCAACTATGCCTGCCTCAACATGGCCCAGAGGAGGGTCCCTTCAGTCTGCTGAAAGGCTTAAAATTTTGTTTTTGGTTTACATAGACCAACACACACAGGTGCATATACTTCAACGCATGCAGACACACACATCGCAACACACTCGCATCCCAACACACATAGACACACAGCCCAGCACACCAACATGCTTCCACACACATCACACATAGGCACACACCCCAACACACGCATACACTGATACACACACCAACACAATCACACACATACCACACAGACACAAAACACCCCCAACACACACAGGAATACCCCCCAACACATACACCAACCAATACACACAGAACAACACACAAAGACATATACACACCAACACACAGGCCCCTTCCATCACACACACACTCTCACACACACTCAAAAGCAAACACATACCCAACACATGACTCCCAGCACACAAACACACACTCTGCAAGCACTGTCAGAGGCCCCCAGGCTCTTGGTACGTTCTCTTGCCTGGGACGGAGTAAAGATGGACTAAATGCAGGCCCCCGTCCTGGGGTGCAGGCGGACCCTGCCAGGCCATTTGCTGGATCTCGAATGCCTCTAGGTCAATAATCTTCAAACTCTTTGCTCATGTACCCCCTAAAACTTCTTTTGTGAAGTTACATGCCCTCACATATTTTTGAGTTTCCTATAACATTTCAAAGGTTTCATACAAGTTTAAATAGTCACAGAAAATGTCCAACACATTGTAAATATTGATATTATAAAGCAAAACTACTAAGTCATTCTTTTCAGCGATTTCAGCCAAATCATAGTGGTCTGATGATCCCCGACATCCACTTCCATGGATACATGACCAATTTATTCATTAATCGTTGGAAACTTTACATTGCTCCCATTTCTTTTCGAACATCCGATTTTATATCACCCTCTTTCCCCAGAATGGTATTCTGATCCTAATCCTAAGATTGTGGTCTTTGGCTGGTCATTTCCTCTTCGTTTTCTACCAAATATGTATAAATTAAAATTTTAAAAATTTAATAGTCTTGTGTCTGTGAAGCTTAATTATTACACTTCTTTTTCTTTTCTGGATTGCATTCTCTTTACAATTGATCAAAACAATCATGTACACATATTGACAAATTTAAGTAAAATATAAAATTAAACTTTAATTCAAAATATATTTCTTTTTTTTTTTTGAGTTGGAGTCTCACTCTGTCGCCCAGACTGGAGTGCAGTGGCCACTCCTGGCCACTGCAGCCTCGACCTGCTGGGCTCCGGCAGTCCTTCCGTCTCAGCCTTCCAAGTAGCTGGAACTACTTGGGAGCGTGCTACCACACCCGGCTAATTTTTTGAATTATTGTAGAGATGAGGTCTCTCCAAGTTGCCCAGGTGGGTCTCGAACCCACGGGCTCAGGCAATCCACTCACCTCAGCCTCCCAAAGCGTGGGATTACAGGCTGAGCCACCGAGCCCGGCTCAAAATATCTTTCTTAATGAAAGGTTAGAACTTCCAAAAAAATTCTTAGTACAGTCTCTGTGGATGAGCTTATGTTAGAATGAGATGCATTTCACCATCAGTTCTCTTCCTGATTTTCCTCTTTACCTCAGTAAAGAGGAACATCATGATGGAAAAAGAGAAGTTGCAAATTCCCTTCGATTCTGAGTTACATGCAAAAAAAAAAATTACATGATTACATAACAACTTAACCTCAAAAATTATTTTTAATACTCGATTAGCATAAGATCCTTCTTCAGCTGTGTTAGGGAAAAAAAGTATACCACCCACCCTCCCTCCCAGTCATTCCTTTAAATGGTTTCTTAGGCTTCTGTCCTTTGGAAGCAACGCATCAGACAAGTTGGTGGATGGCAGCTCTGTGTGGGGCGATGACACATTTGTGGCAGATCCATTTTAGGAAACGGCACTTAAGGAAATTGGGCATCTGGAATAGACGCCCTTAAAATGCTTAGATGCCAGACAGGCCTTGGAAGGGCTTCCGTTTCCCTCAGGAGTGTCAGAGGTTGCTCCAGGAGACTTCCCATTAGAGATGAGAAAAGATTAGTCAGAAAACGAGATCCGCACTTCAAGGTGGTTCATGCAGAAGTTCTTCCACCTTGACCTGCTATGCCTTTTAGAGTCATGAAATAATAACTGGTATCTATTTAGCCTACACTTCGCACGGCTTTGGAGATTGTGTGTATGTGCACATTTCATATTGGCATATTTAGTCTCACGCTGAGTCCAAAAAAAATGCAGAGCCTGAGCTGTTTGAAATAAGGGGGCCCTCAGCCAATAAAATGCTCAGATTAAAATCGGTGTGATCTCATTTGTATCCACAGGCCTGGAAGGCCTGAGGATGATCAATTCCTACCCGACAGCTATGTAAGAAAGCTGCTGTTTTCACTTCTTGGATAGGAAACAAAAGACAGTGAGGTCTTTTGCCCAGGATCACAAAGCAAGTAAGTCATAGGGTGAGTGTTTAAACAAACTGGACTTTCAACTTTATGGAAGGCAATCTTAGAAGAGCTTCTGAGAGGGTGAGTCCAAGATTCACCATTGGGGGAGTATCTTGCCCTGATCTGGTGAACTGCCTGCTACCACAGCTACGCAAAAAAAGGGCAGACCACATGAGCGAGTTCTGGATTTCGGTTTTATATCTGAGGAAAGGTAGGCCTGCAAAGCCATTGATTTAAGATCATCTGGTGACAGCCAAATCAGCAATAATTCAGTAATTAGTCATCATAAAGTCCTAATGGCTCACTCATTCTGGAAGCAGCATAGCATAATGGCTAAGAATAAGGAATCCGGGATCACATTGCTTGAGTTCAAACCTCAGATTCACCATTAGCAAGCTCTGTGACCTCAGATGAGGTACTTAACTTTTCTTCATCTTAGTTTTCCTACTTGGAAAGGTAGAAATGATGACAGCACCCACCTTATGAGAGTATTACGGAAATTAGGAAAAGTATCAGAGATCAAGTGTTTGGAAGAGCACCTGGCTGGCACATAAGAAGCACCCAATAGGCCAGGAATAGTGGCTCACGCCTATAATCCCTTGGGGAGGCTGAGGCAGAAGGACTACTTGAGCCCAGGAGTTTGAGAACAGCCTGAGCAACGTAGTGAGATCTCGTCTCTAAAAAAAATTAGCCAGGGGTGGTGGTGCCTATAGCCTTCCCTACACAGGAGACTGAGTTGAAAGAATGGCCTGAGCCCAGGAGGTGAAGGCTGCTGTGAGCTGTGATTGTGCCACTGCACTCCAGCCTGGGTGACAGAAGAGACCCTGGCAAAAAAAAGAAAGAAAGAAAGAAAAAGAAAGCACTCAATAAATGCAAAAGGAAAGGACTTCAAAAATTATTTATTTTTTAAAGATTGTGGTAAAATACGTAACATAAAATTTACCACATTGGCCAATTTTGAAATATGCTTCATTGAGGTGAAGTAGGTTCTCGTTGTGGTGCAACCATCGCCATCATTCAGCCACAGAAATATTTACCCTTGTAAAATTAAAACTCTGTATCTATTAAACAATACTTCTCTATTCCCACCTTGCCCCAGCCCCTTTCTGTATCATTCTGACTACTCTGTATGAATTTGTCTGCTCTATGGAATTATACATTATTTGTCCTTCTGTGACTGGCTTATTTCACTTAGCATAACGTCCTTAAGATTCATCCATGCTGTAAGCATGTGACACAATTCCCTTCCTTTCAAGGCTGGATAATATTCTGCAGTACGCATATACCACATCTGGCTTATCCATTCATCCGTCACTGGACACTTGAGTTGCTTCCATCTTTTGTATGTTACAGAACAATGCTGCTGTGAATATGGGTATACAGATGTCTTTTCATATCCCTGCTTTGAGTGCCTTTGGGTATATACTCAGGCGAAGAATTGATAGATCATCTGGCAATTCTATTTTTGACTTCCTGAGAAACACCACCTTGTTTTCTATACTGACTGTGCCATTTGACATTCCCCCCAGCAGTGCACAAGGATTCTGATATCCTTATCAACACTTGTTATTTATTTTTTAATTTTTAGATAATAGACCTTCTAATGAGTGTGAAGTAGAATTTTATTGTGGTGTTTCAGTTTGCATTTCCCTAATAACTAGTGATGTTAGACATCTTTTCATGTGTTGTTGAATTTCTTCTTTGACCCATTGGTTGTTTGAGTGAGTTGCTTAATTTCTATAAATTAGTAAATTTTCCAGTTTTACTATTATTGATTTCTAACTTCATTCATTGTGTTCAGAGACGATTCGTTGCCTGATATCTTTTTAAATCTACTGAGACTTAATTTGTGACCTAACATATAATCTATCTTGAACAATTTCACGTGTACTTGAAAAAAAGTATATGCTATTGTTGGGTAGAGTGTTCTGTATACATCTGTTAGATCTAATTGTACTGTTCAAATCCTCTGTTTTCATATAGTCTGTCTGATTGTTCTATCCATTATTGAGAGTGAAATAGTGTGGTCTCCAACTATATTTTGTAAAACTGTTTATTTCTCCCTTCAATCTGTCCATTTTTGCTTTATATAATTTGATGGTTTATGTTAGGGACATAAATGCTTATAATTGTCATATCTTCTTGCTGCACTTAACCTTTTATTGATATAGAATGTCCTTATTGCCTTTTATACCCTTTTCTGAGCTTAAGACTGTTTGACTTAAATTCTATTTTAAACACTCTGTTCTCTTTTGATTACTATGTGCATGGGATACCTGTTTCTGTCTTTTCACGTTCAACCTGTTTGCATCTTTGGATTTAAAGTGGATCTCTTGTAGACAGCACACAGTTGTGTCCTGTTTTCTCTATCCATTCTCCCAATCTTTGTCTTTTGATTGGAGAGTTGAATCCATTTACATTTGAAGCAATTACTGAAAAGAAGGGATATATTTCTGTCTTTTCGCTATTTGCCTTATAGATTTATCCTCCTCATTTCTTGTATTACCATCTTTTTGGTGTCTAGTTGGTTTTTTGTAGTGAACCATTTTAATTCCCTTCTCATTTCCATTTATATATTCTATAGCTAGTTTCTTTGTGGTTACCGTGGAGATTACATTTAACATCCTAAAATTATCGCACTCAAATATGAATTTATACCAGCTCAATTTCAACGACATGCAAAAACTCAATTCCTATACAGTTCTGGCCCCCCCACTGTTCAGTCATCAATGTCACAAAATTACATCTTTCTGCTTTGTATGTCAAAACATGGGCTAATCATTGTTTTTTATCCATTAGTCTCTCAAATAATGTAAAAAGCAAAAGGTAGAGTTACAAGCCAAAGTTACAATAATACTAACTTTTATAATTGTCTTGTCTTACCTTTACCAGAGATCTCAGTTTCTTCATCCTTTCACTTCAACCTGAAGGATTACCTTCATTCAGCGTAGGTCTACAGGCAACGAACTCCCTCAGCGCCTGTTTTTCTGGAAATGTCTTAATTTATTCCTTATTTTTGAAAGACAGTTTTGACAAATAAAGGAGTCTTAGTGGGCAGTTTTTTTCCCCCTTCAACACTTCGAATATATCAGTCTACTGCCTTCTGGCCTCCATGGTTTCTAATGAGAAATCCACTGATAGTATAATTGGGGAAGATATGATGAAAGTTCCCTTCTTCTCAGCTCTATAGATGTTAATGATGTATCCTATCATTTCTTACATAACAGGACATTTTTTATGGTATCATGATGTAAGTTAAGTTGTAAGAGTTTAAAGAAAAAGAAACTGAATATTGTAAGGGTAGATATTATGAACTTTTTAACATTCAAAAAGTATTACAGATTTTCAAAATAGAAATAAAAAGGCTACTGAAGCATTCTTCTGGTTCTAATTTCTAACAAGGAAAATAACAAACACTGTAACCCACACAAGTAAAGAGTACTTTGGGATCTTTTCTTTTTTTAAGTCAAGAGTTCTTGAGACTAAAAGGTGAGAAAATTACTATGAATTATGCCCAGCCAAGATAGGTCTGTGTCTTTTTTTTTTTCTTTTTTTTGGGTTGGAGTCTTACTTTTGTTGTCCAGGCTAGAGTGCAGTGGCAAGCTCACGGCCACCGCAACCTCGACCTGCTGGGCTCAGACAATCCTTCCATTTCAGCCTTCCAAGTAGCTGGAACTACAGATGCATGCCACCACGCCCGGCTTAAGTCTATGTCTTACTAAGTCCTCAGAAGACGACATTTTTAGGGATTTCAAGGCACCTATGCAAGTCCCCGGCTGGACCTACAATTTTGGTCCTTTTAGCTCAAGAAGCTGGAGTTGGAAGACTGAAGAACTTTCACCACATTTAGCTTGTTTTCACCTTGATTTTTTTTTTCTTTTTTGTTTGTTATTTTTTCTGTCCCTTTTTCTTTTTATCATATGATCCCACTGTGGACATGTGGTGCTTGGGAGTCATCCTCTAGGTGATGGCCACTGACTTTTGTGGGAGAGGATTTTCAGGGAGCTGTGGGGGCCGCATTCTGGTGCACTTTGCATGGAGTACAAAGATCCTCAGCTGCATGGAACCCTGCAAGATGGTGTGGAAGATGAGCCAGGCACTGACCCAAGCAGCTGCTCATGTAAACACTGCAGCCAGTATGCTGCTTTGTGTCCTGGGCACGCCTGGCCAAGAGCTTTGGCAGAGGAGGATGGAGGCGTGCAAATATTGGAATGGTGTTTCCTCTACAGGGTTAAATTCGGGGATATATGGCACCTCCATGGCCTTCAGCAATCATGTGTCCAAAGTAGTTGTGGAGCTTAAATCCCAAAGAGCAGCAGGAGCTGCCTGGAGACAGGAGAGGAGGGCAGGTTGGTCCTAGCTGCAGACCAGGGGAGTTTCGGAGACGGGACTGTTTCTTGGGACACTTTTCCCTTTCTTGTTTTCTCCCTTTTTCCATGTTTGTGGGAGTGGTTCTTGCAAATTACACGCTCTAGTTTGAACATTTGATCCTCCAAGCCTCGTGTTGAAATGTCATCTCCGATGCTGGAAGTGGGGTGTTTGGGTTGTGGGAGCAGATTCCTCATGAATGACTTGGACCTATCCTCTCAGTAACTATGAGTTCTCACGGCATCAGCCCCCTCCTCCAAGTGCTGGTTGTTCAAAAGAGCCAGGCACCCCTCTCCTCTCTCTTGCCCCCTCTCTCATCATATCATCTCTGCACACTGTGGCTCCCTTTTACTTTCTGCCACAAGTGGAAGCAGCCTGAAGTCTTTACAGAAGCAGAATCTGGTACCAGACTTCCCGTACCTGCAGAGCCGTGAGCCAAATGCACCTCTTGTCATTGTAAGTTAACCATCCTCAGCGTTCCTTTACAGCAACATAAATGAACTGAGATAATTTACTTCTTCCAAATGCTGCAATACAACTGTTGCTCCAGGAAGATGCTCCTTCCTGTAATGAACTGTAGCCAAGCATACTCCAGAGTTTGAGAAGCATGTGGCAGTGCAATACTTAGTCAGTCGATACTTAGTCAGTTAATCAGAAAAACTAAAGAGAAAAAATGACTTAAGGAAATTATCATAGACCCCCTGAAAAGGGACACATTGCTAAAAGTGGTACCTGCCAGGTGTGGTGACCTATGCCTACAGTCCCAGCTACTAGGGAGGCTGAGGCAGGAGGATCACTTGAGCCAAGGAGTCTGAGCCCAGCCTGTGCAACCTAGTAAGACCCCATCTCTGAAAACTTTTTTTAAAATGATGCTTAAAGGATTTTTATACAGGGACATTAAATGCAGTTATGGACAGATAAGCCTCTGCATTTGGGTTCTCCAGAGAAACAGAACCAATAGAGTCCGTCTAGATATATAGGACCAGCTTTATTATGACAATTGGTTCATGCAATTATGAAGCCTGGGAAGTCCCACTGTCTGCAAATCAGAGAACCACAAGAGCCAATGGTGTGACTCAGCCCAAGCCTAAAGGCGTAAGAGCCGACAGAGCCGATGTTGTGACACCCACGTGAGGCCAAAGGCCTGAGGAGGTTTGGGGCCCGGTGTGTGGCCTGGAGTCTGAAAGTCAGAGAACCAGGAGCTTTGTTGTCTGAGTGCAAAAGAAGATGCTGCTCCAAAGAGAGAGAATTTGCCCCTCCTCCAGCTCTGGGCTTTATCTGGACCCTCCCTGGATCACCACATTGGGGAGGGCAGATCTCTGCGACTCAGTTTACTGATTCAAATGCCAATCTCTTCTGGAAACACCCTCACAGACACACTCACAACTCATGTTTACCAGCTCTTTAGACATCCCTTAACCCAGCCAAGCTGGCATATACAATTACCCATCACAGGTTCAGTAGACCAGAGATGCAGAAATTATATCATCTTTCTTCACAAAATCTTTTCACACTCTCAGAAGTCCTGTTGGCCCGTGTTAATTATGGCTAGAGAAGTCCTCATTAGGATAATGAAGTCCTGTGAACTGGACCACATTGGAGTCAGAGAGTTGGTATGGTGTGGTCTACAAAGTGGCTTAAGGGGCCCCTGACCTGTGCTGCTGACTTTCCTGACTGGATAGGGTAGACACTGAATTTTTTCACTGTGATGCTTTCCCTTTTTATACTGTGACACAGAGCAGTCCCTCTGAGAGGTGTGACCCAGGCATGGGACTCCTGCCAGCCTGAGGGTCCAAGGGCTGTCCACAATGAGCCAGACGGCCTGAGGGATCCAGGGGGAAGACTGAGGGCAAGAGACAGCAGCTTGAAAGGGTGAAGGGGGTGTCAGGATAGTTGACTTTTAGAAGGTGCCCAGGTACCAGGCATTTTTTAATCTTAGGCAGCAAATTTGTGGTTTCAGAAACTCATCAAGGAGCTCCCATGTGGGTTCCCAAAGAGTCTAAGGAATGTCCAGGAAGGGGCCCCCAGCCACCTTCTGGAAACTGGAAGAGAAGAAATGTGTGCAGAGAAAAGAGGGGTTTTGATGTAGAGAAAGGAGCAGGTGTATCCCGGCACCAGCGCGGACAGCCTCTTGTCTGGCCAGTTCAGCACAGAATGTGCCCACAGTGCACACGTGCAAGGAGTGCCTTGGAGCACTGGGTTCACAATGTTTTCACAGCCTTCTTCCAGGTGGCCCTGAAGTCCTGCCAAGCGGGGACTGTGTGTCCTCACCAGACAGGGGCCCTTAGGAATGGGGCAGGGTGTTCTGGCACCTGAGTTGGTAGAAAAGAGTCAGAGCAGGAAAAAACATCCTTGGGTGGGGAGGGTGGCCCAGAGCTGGGTGCACTCAGACTTCCCGTAACCTTTGTGCCTGTGCCTGCTGGAGCTGGGAACTCCCAGCTGCCTCCAGCCGTGTGGCGGTGGCTCTGAGCTCCTAAAGCTCCTGCCTATGAAGCTCCTGGTGCAACAGCTACAGTCACTGCTATCAGAACAGATCCAAGGGGCAGGCTGAGAGGGGGTTGGGTGTGAGTAGGAGAACTGTGCAGAAGGAAGGAAACAAGGCTTGCTCTTGCCTGGGTCTGGCCGGAGAGCACACCTTGACTTGCAGCACGTGCTGTCTCTGCAGGCGACAAAGGGAAGCAGGGGGGCGCAAGGCATGACCCTCCAGTTTTCAGTCTTGTCTGTGACTTCCCAAGGAAGCTGCTCGTTGACACCCAGCTCTGTCCTTCTGACCCTGGTCCTGTGTCTAAAGGCCCCACGTAGAATAAGCAATCCCAGCTGTTACTCTGGACAAAGTGGTTGTAGAACAAGGGGGATCAGGGTGTGCTTGTGGGGATGGGATGTCACACCAGAGCCAGGTGAGATCTTCGAGCTGTGTCGGCCCGTCAGTTCGATGCTAATGGACACTTCAGCTAAAGCGAAATGAAGTCCTCTGTGACACGAGCCACTTTGCAAAGTCACATGTGGTGAGAGGTACTACACGGGACAGCAGGTCTAGGACATTTCTGTCGCCACAGAGAGTTCTGTTCGGCAGTGCTTCTTCTGAGATCAAAGGGTCACTGCTTTCTGAGTGGCAAAATGGAGGCACAGTGGGTCAGGGCCTGAATTTGAGACTTGGTGCTCTGAGCAGTTTGCCATGCGAAGCTACAGCAGACACGGATTCAGACCACGTATCTCAGCAGCAAGAGATGGCTGTACAGACCAGTGCGTGCCCTTGGATTCTGGGAAGAAAAAGATCTCCAAATCCTGGAGATGGTTGTGTGGTTTTCCTGAGAACTGAGGAAAGAGAAGTAGTTTGTCTTTAATTAGCTCCTGCCTTTTCTGTTAAGAGGACAAGAGTCAGTCACAAGGGAAGCAGTCAAGCCCAAGGGAAGCAGAGTGGGCACAAGGGACAACCCTCCAGTGCGCTGTTTTCAGCCTTGCCTGTGACTTTCCAAGGAAGCTGTCTCATTGACACTCAACTCTGCCCTTCTGACCCCGGTCCCATATCTAGGGTATGCAGAGGAGCTGAGCCAGGTGGGCAAGGGCTCTCCTTCTCACTGTCACCTGCCACTACACGCTCTTTGTGGGGTCCTCCCTTCTGTCGGCTGCACCCATACTGCACTGACCCTTCCACCTCCTGATCCCCACTACGCTTCCTTGGCATGCAGACACACACACACACACACACACACACACACACACACACACACACACACACACAGCCTGGCTTTTGGTAGCAATTTCCCCTAAACTCCAAAGTCAGCCATCTGAATGAATATGGGCTTCCAAGGTCCCTCCAGCCTCACTCTTCCCACAGGTGGTCTCTGGCTTCTGTTGGATCTCAGAGAAACAGTGGGCTGTACATTGTCCACATTTTGGAATAGCCAGAACAAGCAACACACGTCTCCCCTTCCTTCAGGGGCTGGCTTTTGCTCAGGCACTGCACAAGCACAAATGAGTAAGACTCTTCTTGCTGCAGGGGCCACATCTCCTGATGAAGGAGAGAGATGCATAAACTCACCTGTGATGAGGGCTACATTTATTCATTCATCCATTCATTCCTTGACCCAGCAAATATCCTTAGAGTGCCGGCTATGTGCCCAGCACAGTGCCAAAGCTGACACTGCAATTTTTAGTATAAACTGCTTCTGTCTTTAAGAAACTTGAATCTGCAAGGGAAGCAGACGATACCCAAATCATTATCAAGGACAAGTCACTTTGCAAAGTCACACGTGGTGAGAGTTACCACGCTGGACAGCGAGTCTAGGACATTTCCGTCACCACAGAGAGTTCTGCTCAGCGGTGGTTCTTCTCAGATCAAAGGGTCGCTGCTTTCTGAGTGGGAAAATGGAGGCACAGCAGGCCAGGCCCCGCATTTGAGGCTTGGTGCTCTGAGCGGACAAGGCTCCGGCCCGGGAGGGCATCTCACCCAGTTTGGAAGACTTGGGCGTGCACGAGATACAGCGAGGGTCTATTCTGCCCAGAGATGGTGCCGAGAAGTCTTCTGGGAAAGAGGTAGGGGCAAAAGAGCTGAGTCCTGGAGGGTGAAAAGGGACTAACCCACACCAGACAAGGAACAGGATAAAGAGCGTTTGCATGGACAGAGTGGGAGTGGGTTTGGAGCCATGGGAAGTGTCTGGGGTGCACCTGGTCTGTGTTGCTGAGGGTTTCAATTCGATTCGGGAGACATGTGGAAGTCAGTCTGCGAGAAAGCCAGAGGTGTGGCTGAGAGGGCCTGTGGCAGGAGCCCATGTGGGCCGGGCCGCCTGGCCCAGGGGCAGAGGAGGCTTGAACAGAGCCTGCTTCAGAACCCAGGTGCCCTGGTGCGGGGTGACTGCCTGGATGGGGCGTGTGTTGGGTGGGTCGTCTAGTAGGACTCTGGAACTCTTACACAGACTGTGCGTGATGGATGGCAGGACGGTGACAGAGGAGAAACTCGAAGCCAGAATGCAGAGGCACATGCCCATGGAGGAAGCATCTCCCTGTTGAGGGCACTGAGTCCTTCGATAGAATTCAGTGTGCCACTTCTAAAGAGCATTTGCGTGTTCTGTAGAACAAAAAGGGGTGACATCCCTGAGCAGAGCAGGTTGCTGCGCCAGCACCCCCATCAAAGGCCACTTTTAGGGCAGATGCTGGGGCAGCCACTGTGGGCAGAGGTAGCCTGGGGGCTCAGCAGCGGAGATGCTGGAAGAGAATGGCAGGTGTTTTATTTGCAGAGAGATGGCCTGACAGAGGCTGCTCCTTCCCACGCCCTCAGCCGCCCCAGACATGGATCAAAGTTGGGTGCCCACCTCCACCGTGGGGTCGTCCACGGGGCAGCTCGGAAGAGGGTCAGTGGAGGTGACCTCTCTTCATTCTGCCTCAGTCATCACCTTCAAATTCCAAGAGGCAATTGGAAAAAGCCCCAGGATTGGAGGAGTCCTAGTTTTTCCAGCCTCTGCTCGGTGGAAGCTGCCTACGATCCCATGGGAAACAGCAGCTGCCAGGGAAACAGCAGCTGCCCTGACCCCACTGGGCGCTGCACCAGACCACGCACAAGCAAGACAAACCCACATTTCAACACATTCTCCGGTGAGCGGTCTCTTCCCTGGGGACTCCGGGTGAGCCACACACCGAGTGCAGGCTGAGCGAGCCCGGTGCACACAGCCCTGCCCTTTCTCCCACCTCAGCTCGCTCGGATGCCGGGGTCCTGGAACTCCTGGCTTCCGACAGTCCCTGCAGCTCATGCAGGCCCGCACTTCAGGGTGGGTGTCCTGCTGCAAAGCAGGGGCAACTCGGCAGTAAAAACCGCCCACTCGCCTGTTCACAGGCACCCTAACCCACACTGTCCTTGGCACAGTGCTTCACCGGGGAAAAAAGGGCAGGAGGAGAGGACGGGAAGGAGAGCAGGGCCCCTCTCCGCCCTGGACCAAACCTGTGGAAACATCTGGGCCGGCAGCTCCTGCTTTCTGAGGGCCCTCGAGGTGTTTACATTGGCCGGGAGCTGGGTTCGTGAGGGATTATTTTGCCTGCGGGGTCTCCACAACATTTTGTAGGTGGTCTTGTAAAGAAAAGCAAACATTTAAGTTTTTCTCCTTCTCTCTCCCAGATTGTTTACGTGGGGAGAGAGGTACCAGTTGCTCCTGATAAGAGCAGCAGGCCCCAGGCAGCCCTAGCAGGCAGAGGCCCAGTCCCAGTCCCAGTGTGTGGCTTAACCTGCTGCAGCGAGTGTGCTGAGCTCGCTGTCCCAGGACAAGGCCCCCAAGCAGGTGTGGAGAAAAGACCCGAAAATGCTGAAGTGGATTGTTCTCTGTCAGAGTGTTCACAGGAGACATCTACAAACTCAGGGTAGCCCGATGCCTTTATGCGTACGTGCTTGGCAAATTAGGATTTGACAGCTGGCAGGAGTATGCAGACACTGCATGTCTAAAGATGCTTATATGATTACAGGTGAGTGACTTAGGGTATTCGTGTTACACACATTTTAAAAAAGAAAAGTCGACCAAATATATGACTCATATTACAGGTTTACCTATGTGGCCATCATAAAAAAAAATCTATCAAGCACTTAGGGGGAGTTGGATTAGTTACCATACAAAGAACACAGCCCTCTTTAGGAATTTATGATCCAGTGAAAACAGTGTTGCCTGCAAGGGAATTAAAGACTATCACCTGTAATACTAATTAAGTTGCGTATGTGGCTTTACAAGGTACAAAGTACTCCCACAAAGACTACATCCTATGTTCTTCACCAAAGTCCTGAGAAGGGTAAGTGTCTAGCCAAAGGTCATGCAACTATTAAGAGTCACACACGTTGGTGACCAGGTTTTGGTCTGCTCCCCGCTGGCCTTGAGCACCATATGTGGGCCTGGCGTGGTCCCAGGACTGGACGGGCGTCAAGGAGCTTCGGCACGGAATCTAGACACAGGGGCCGTGCTGTGGCTGCATGGGGGTTGCGCTGTGTGGAGCGGGGCGAGCGTGGGGCCAGGCACTCAAGACAGCTGCTGTGCAGACGGGCAAGACCGTGCTGAGGGGGACAGCTTCGAGGCCCAGGCCCCTCGGGGCTGCGGCCAGGGATTTGCGGCAGCCAGAGTCGACCCACAGATGTGATTTCTGCAGGAAGAGCGCTGCTCACGTGATTCCTTGCTGGGGCTGTGCCTCCCTGGTACTACCGGCCATGGCATCCTGGGTGGGTGTGGTGGAGGAATGTGCCCGAGGGGTGGGCAGGCGGTGTCAGCAGAGCCAGGACGCTGCCATCACCTCACCTCCCATGTTCCTCGTCAAACCTCCCCGCACCCAGCTCCACAGCTGAGGAGGCAGAGCTCAGAGCGGCTGAAAAACATGGCCAGGTCCACGCAGTTGAGAAGTCAGAACCAGACTTCAAGCTGCCGGCTTCCTCTGAAGCCTGAGTTCTGCCCACTCTGCAAGCTGTCTCCAAGTCCCACTGGCATTCTAGGCCCAGAGCTGAGGTTACATGTGTTTTCGAAATCTCCTGGACTGCTGACCGAAGGCAGATCACCTGTCCCCACCCCAGAGTGTCTGACGCAGTATGTTGCAGGGGGCCCTAGAGTCTGCATCTCTGCTTTGTCATTCATTAATTGATTTACAGAGACAGGCTGGAACACAGTGGCATGATCACAGCTCACTGCGGCCTCAAGCTTCTGGGGTCAAACGATCCTCCTGCCTCAGCCACCCAAGTAGCTGGAACTATAGGCACATTCCACCATGCCCAGCAAATCTGCAAGTGTCCAGATGCTGCTCCTGCTATCGCTGGCGGGTACCACACTTTAGGGACCACCTCCTGAGGCAATACAGGAGACCCGCCAGGGCAGGGACACGGTGATGTCTTGCTCTGACCCCCTGAGTCCTTTGGTCCCCAGAGTCTACTGATTATCTTGGCACTTGCAGTCTGCGTTCATGTCTCCTGGTGCGAGGGGTGGGCAGAGGGCTCTTTTCAGAGGTGCCTGTTGCCAGCTGAGGAGCTGGGTCTTCAGCCTCTCCTGGCAGCCTGTGCCTGGCAAACAGCGACTGCTCAGTGAACACTTTGAGCCTGGCTGCTTGTCTGAGCCCCCGAAGAGCCTCAAACCCCTCAGTCGTGGTTCCCGCTGCTGTCCTGTGTGGGTGCTGTCCCTTGTGGGGGCGGGGATGTCTCCATCCTTGTCCACAGAGCTTTGCTCTCTAGAAAACAGGGATCTTTCCGGGGTTTTAGAGCCCCACCTACATTTGATGCAACTGGCATGACCCCCTGATTGTGAGGCCTTGGGGCCTGCTTCCCTGCTGAGCTCTGGGACCTGCTTCTGATGTGAGTAGGGCTCCGTCAACACCAGCGGTCATTCCAGGAGTAAGAGCACAGAATAAGGCTGGGCGAGCCGTGCTCTGAAGGTTTGAAGAGGACTCCCACGCTAGCACCAATCCCTGGGTTTCTGTGCTGGGGAACATTTTCGACGGCATCTGCTCTGCAGGTGAATTTGGAGTAGAAAAGCATGTTTCTGTTTTTTAATCAAAACAGATGTTTTACGGATCAGAAGTAAAATTTGCACAATTTCTTTTTTTTTTTTGAGTTGGAGTCTCACTCTGTCACCCAAGCTGGAGTGTAGTGGCATGTTCATGGCCACCCCAGACCTGCTGGGCTCCGGCGATCCTTCCGCCTCAGCCTTCCAAATAGCTGGAACTACAGGTGCACGCTACCACGCCCTGCTAATTTTTGACTTATTGTAGAGACAAGGTCTCGCCAAGTTGCCCATGCTGGTCTCAAACCCGGAGGCTCAGGCAGTCCACTCGCCTTGGCTTCCCAAGTGCTGGGATGACAGTCTGATCCACTGAGCCTGGCCACGATTTCTTAAGATACAGTTTCAAATGTTAAGAAAATGCTGTGCCTTTGAGTGGGGCCATCTCCCTTGGCCCCATCATGCTCCTCTGCCTCTAGGGTCATTCCTGTGGAAAAGTCCATGACGATGAACAAGCAAAATGACAAAGTTACTAGCAGTGACCCTCTTCCTTTCTTGGTGTCGAACCTTTCCATAAGCGGTTTTTATGCAAAGGGAGGGTGGTGGCAGGGAGCAAAAGCCACATGTGGTCTGTGGCCCTGGAGCTACCATGCAGTCAACAGCGGATCTGTCTTGGCCAGTCGCTTCAGTAGCCACGGTCATCAGCACCAAGCAGTGGCACATGTTCACGGCCTCAGTATTCCGGAGGGTCTGTGCTGCCAGAGGCAGTCCCACAACTCTCCCAGCCCATACTTTTCTGCAGTGTCACTTTGCCAACTCAGGTGACCCAGCCGAAATTCTCCCCTAAGTCACAGCGTCTGTTTCTCTCTAGGCAGCCAACCGCTTCACTGTGAAGCTCGGACTGGACCACTGGGTGGTGAGCATGTGCTGAGGGAGGTCACCATGCAGGAAGCCAGAGGCGCCGGTGGACCACTGCGTGTAGCCCCCTCAGGGGAGCCCTGGCACCCTAGGGCCTGTGCGGCAGAGACGAGCCATTCTCCCAAGCTGTGCCCAAATTTTTGGCCCTCAGAATCGCAGGCAAGAACGCAGTGGGTGTCTTAGACCGCTATGCTGTGGGATGGTTGCCACACGGCAATAAGGCGCTGGAACAAACGGGGGTGCAACCGTATCCTGGCTTCCTTAGGTCTTGCACAGACAGGTCGTACATTTTAAAAATATTTATTGATTGGTCTTGAAGGTGATAGGTTAAGAGTCTTTAATGAGGGTGATAGAGCAAATAAGTAGTTGGTATGAAATGATCACGTCGCTTTTAGTCAGAAGCTGCTGATGTTACCTTGATGTCAATCAATTAATGTTGACCAGTCAATTCAGGCTACCTTGAGGATGATTCCACTTAATTAACGTTAGCCTACAGGGACCACAGGGCACAGCCGATCAGGCGAGCCGTGGGGCTGGGGCTTTAGGAGCAAGTAGGGAAGATGCTGTGTGAGAAGATGCCCTGGGGACCCTGACATCCTGACAGTCCTTGGGTGAGAAGGGAAGGAGGCCTCCTCGGTGCTGGCCATGGGCGAGGCATGCTTATTCTCAAGATGTTCCACCTCCCTTCCCGGGGAGCTGAGTCCACAGCCCACAGCCAGTGCCTGTGGCTCTTTTCAGTGCACTGTCCTGTTTGTCCTGCTGGGTTTCTGGGAGGACTCGTGTGGGCGTAAACCGCCTCCCTCCCCGCACGCTCCTGTGAGTCTCTTCGCCAGCGTGTGGGGTCTCATGGGCCTGGCCCTCATTCCCTTCTGCCTCAGCCCAGCGCAGTTTGCATCTCACAGCCTTATTGGCTGCTTCTTTCTCGATCCTCTGTTCCTGCTAGTTTTCTCTTCGTGGTGTCTATAGCTGTCCCTTCTTCTTAAGATGCGATGAGCAGGAGGGGTGTTTGGGAGAGGCAAGGACCACGCCTCCCCGTCCCTGCTCGCACCTCCTATGCCTGGCTCAGCTCCCCCGCTCAGGGCCATACCAATGCTCATTCGAGCTGATGCTCCAACACAGCGCGTTTTGTCCACACCGCACATCCCTTCCCACAGCCGCCAGGGAATCCAGCTGCTCTCCCCCTGCTTTGCCACATGCAGCCTGAGGGATTCCCGCCAGGCAGGTGGCTGGGCCTTCACGCCGCCTGTCCCCAGGGGCACCGTGGTTCACGGGAGCCTTTAGCTGGCCTTTCCTTCCCCTATGCCCTGCTCCTTTTCTCCTGCCTTTCCTCTGACCTCTCCAGGAAGCGTCTCCCCTCATTCCTCGGCCCTCTTTAATCTCACAGGGATTCTGGGAGCGCCAGCTGTGGCACAGGAGCTTGGTCCAGAGGATGCAAAGGTGAGCCAGAGCTGGTGCCTGCCCAGGGGAACTGTCACCTGGTGAAGAAAGCAAACCAACGGAACGTGGACTTTCAGGCGAATTCAAGAGCTGCCAGTGGTGGTAGGCGCCGTGAAGGAAGGAAGCGAAGGGGCCCGTTGTGACGTTTAGCCGAAGCCTAAGGCGGCTAAGGAGCTGGTGACTGGGGGAGGCGGTGGGGCACAGTCCGGGTGTTTCCACAGATGTTGCTGACTGTCCTGTTCCCAGATTCGGCCTGGCCCAGACTCGTCCCAATCCTAAATCTCAGACCCTCAAAGCAAACTCGTGGGCCAGTGTTGGCCTATAAAATCCAATCACTCGGAGCTGGTCCCAGGATGCTCCCATGGGGAATAAGATGGCTTAAAATTTATTTGCTTAAAATATTTTTTATTGCTGTACTTTTTTTAAACAAAAGAAACACAATGATAGAGAAAATGATTATAAGCAAAAGATGATATCAAAACATCTATAATCCCACCATTCTGATGTAATCCTTTTTATACCTCTGCTTATCTTCTTCTAGAATTTTTCTTATGCATGTATAAAATAAAATGAAGACTGGGCATGGTGGCTCACACTTGAAATCCCAGCACTTAGGGAGGCTGAGGCCGAAGGATTGCTTGAGACCAAGAGTTCAAGACCAGCGTGGACAACATAGCGAGAACTTGTCTCTACAAAGCCTCAAAAAATTAGCCTAGCATGGTGGTACATGGTACACACCTGTAGTTCCGACATTTGGTTGTTGAGTCGAAGCAGTTGCCCACGTTTACTGCTTGGAACATGCAACTTGGCTAATTCTGTAAATCATGCCTGCTGCCCAATTACCATTACTGTCCAGGGCAGGCAAAGACGCTTGCAAGGCCATGGTTGACTGTGAAGGTGGACATGTGTCCTCTCATTGTTCCTGCAGCTGGAAGGTTGACATAAGTGCCTTCTTCCTAGACCAGGACACATGGGCCAAGGAGAAGAAAGTGCGTCCCTTTATGCCCTGAATGTTAGCTGCCTGAGGATTTCGGCTAGAGAGAAAAAAAAACTGAAGGAAACCTGGGTGGTCAGAACACTCTGGAGCCACTCTATTTGTGGGTTATTTTTTTTTAACTTGTTTCCCCCCTAAATCCCAGTGCAGTTATCTCTGCTGTGGCTACTTTAACAACTAAGGAGTCTCAGCTTCCTCCCAGCTGATTTTTGGCTGCAGTGTCTATACACAATACGCACGCACTGTTCTTTGCAGTGAGGTCTATTATTTCTGTTTCCCTGGTAATCTGTTCATTATGACCACTGAGAGTATTGTGTGGGGTGGGAGCATATTACAGAAGCCATTAGCTGTCATTGGCTACATAGCCATTCCCCGAATCTTGTATATTGGGGCTCAAAGAGAAAGAGGAACTCCAGGCGCCCAGTAAGTGAATGTCACTTCAGGGCTCAGTGGCCCTGGTGAGACTGGAATGGAACCAGCCTCCTATGCATGACTTCTCCATGGGGTTCCCCAGGAGTTGTGGCTGATATAAGGAAGGCAGGAAGGAAGCCGCCCGGCACAGAACAGCACTGGGGAGTCCTTTGAGGTCAAGCCAGGCTACTAGAGTGGCTTGTCAGAGAGACCCCGAGGGTCACACAAACTGCACTTGAGCTGCGCTGTGTGGGGTGCACGGGAGAGACTCGCCCTGCTCAGACTCTGCCGGCCAGGTCTGCGCAGGTGCTGTGGTCAGAGGGAGAGAAAGACTGCTTCTTCAGTCCTCTCCTCCTTCGTGATTCCTGAAGTCACAGCAAACGCTGCTTGTTTTGCGAAAGGGCTGAACAGCTGCTTGACTTGCAAGGAGCAAAGGATAGGTTTGGAGAAGGGAAGGCTGGAGGTCTGTATTTGCACCAGGAAGCCCGACACTGCGGGGCTACCTTAGAAATGCAGAAGCTCCACGGGCCCCAGTGGGTCTCCCGATTCTCTGCTGCCCGGAAACCAACATCTGAAGCACAGCATGTGTGTTGCTCACAGCCTGCAGTTTGGGCAGAGTTCAGCAAGGACAGTCTCTGCTCGGCGGGAAAGGCCAAGACGGCTGACACTGGGGCTCCTCACCTGAGGGTCCACTCATCCAGCACGTCTGGGGCTGCTGCTGGTACACCCCCCTAGAGCCATCAGCCAGAACAGTTCTAGGCGGCGGTCCTCCATGTGGCCTCTGAGCCACTTCTGTCCTGATGGCCGGACTCCTGGAAACATCCTGACAGCCACCGGCTTCACGAGTTGGGGCCTGGAAACTCACACATCTCTGCTGCCACATGCCAGCATCAGAGAGCCTCACAGAGCCAGGCACCAGGGCCGGAGGCAGAGCCCAGCTCAGTGGGAGGGTGTTTTACAATGGCCACAGTGGTTTGTCTCCCAGCCTCAGAGTCATGGCGTTTCCTTCTTGGAAGTCATTGAGGTGATTTACAAGGACCCCCACACACACTGCAGGATCCTTGCAAGCAGCACACCAGCAAAGGCTCGTGGTGGTCTGCCCTGGCCTGGGAGATGGTGTGGTCATCATCCGACCCCAAGGATGACCCGGAGGCATCGGGAACATCAGCAAGGGCAGGAGAAAGGCCCTTCCACGCAAGACCCTCGGTTGCCCAGCTAGTCCCTGGCAGGCCCACGTGGCGCAGCCTCCCCCTCCCAGCGCCGTCAGGAGGGTCAGGCGCGGGGGAGGAGCTGCGAGCCACGTACCCCCCGCACCCCGTCTCTGCACGGGTGCTGGGAGTCGTCCAAGTGGCACTGCCTGAGGAGCTCGCTCACCTCACCTCACGGCTGCCCTAAGCATCACCGTCACGTTCGTCAGGCCTCGTGTCTCCCTGCACTTCTTAGCTCCCAGAGCTCTCCACGCTTGCTCTGTGTGTGCCCACACTTGTGTGCCTGTGGACAGGAGTGCTAGCTCTCCACCAGATGGGAGGTTTCACAAGGACCCTGTCTCGAGTGCCCTGCTCATGGCCGTCAACGGGCCCCTGGGACAGTGACTGCACTCTGTAGACGTCCAGCCACGGAGTCCCTGCCGTCACTGTTGCTCTTATTGTCTCCTGGTGACTTGTTTATCACCAGCCGTACATCTCTCGAATCTTATTCCTTCTCCTCATCTCTTTTTCCTGCTGAAAAGACAGAAGTTGCTAAACTATTCGATAAGCAGCTGGGGGGTCTGCTTTCCTTCATCTCTGCAAGTGACAAGACACTGACGTGTTTGGGGCTTTGACGGGAAGAAGGGCTGAATTAGCGATTCCCTCTAGGTTTACTTTCAGTCCCCAAACATTAACTACAAACCCTAGGTAACTATAACTTCTGCTCCCTGAGCCAAAACTTTCCTGTGTAGATGCTTATGCCTTCATGAATTCGTGTTAGTCACAAAAGGCCTAAGAATGAGGAGCACTGGGTCATTTGGTAAGTCTCTCGTTTAGAACCACAACACAGCAGGGATGTGACTTTCTTAAAATCAGTGTCTGAGCATGTGCTCCATCCTAAAACAAATCCATCACTAAGCTCAAATTATGAGAAAAACAGAAAGAGAAACCACAATTTAAGTGAGGTTGGCATTTAGGAAAGGAAGGAATTATGCCTGGGCTTCCTCCTTCTCTGGTTTTTCTAGGATCTGGTCACTCACCAGCAATGGTACATTCTAGGCCAAGGAGGGAGGATCACCCCTAGCCTCAAGTTTGAGACCAGCCTGGGCAACACAGCAAGAGCCTGTCTCTGCAAAAATAAAAAGAAATTTAAAAAATTAAAAATATATATGTATGTATGATGTCAACTCTGTCTCAGAAAACCTCTGTGTGAAGTGCCAACCCCACAGCTCCATACCCAAGAGGCTGCACTGGCTCCAATCTCTTTCCTACTCAATGGACCTTTCACCCCCACTACTGGAAGACGCCTGGCTGATGTTGGCAGCCCACAGACATCTCTGTGGCATCTGTTAGCTGGGTGTGCTGAGCTGGTGCCACAGGCATGCAAATAATTGCACAGAAATTAGATTCAAAAATAAGGTGCACAACACAAGGTGTTTCTATAGGGCCCGGAGGACACAGCTCGGCTGGCCCACGCCGGCCGGGCCAAGCCGAATGTCTTCAAGGCGGACACTCGCCGTCCGGGCGAGGGCCGGGAGGAAGCTCGCTCGCAGCTGCTGATCGTGGACTGGGCCGCCAGCCCCGTGTCCCCGCTGCTGCACGAGCTCACGTTCCAGGCCACGGCCTGTGACCTGCTGGACACCGAGCAAAATGCGTACAGGCAGGAGAGCACCGGGCCGAGCCAGGCTCAGGAGATGGCAGTGCGGCTGGATGGGGACCACGACCTGTGGGTGGAGCGCCGGTGCACGCACAGCACGGACCTGTCCGAGAAGGTCACCGAGCTCCCGAAGACCTTCTGCACATGCAAGAGGCTGGCCACGGACAAGGCCATATCAAAGACCTGCCCCACATCCCGAAAAAGATGCCACAGTGCCGGAAGGAGCTGAACAAGTATTCTACACACCTGCATTTAGAAGCGCTTCAAGGGCTCCGTGGACAAGCTGCACAGTGGGGAATAGGACCCGGCCATGGGCTCCAATGCAGAGGGCGAGAAGGCCAAGGTCACCATGAAGCTGATCGTGCCGGTGCTGCTGGACACGGCGGTGCCAGCCTACGGCAAGATCCGGGTCCTCTTGCTTCACGTCCTCCTAAGGAATGGTGTGAGCAAGGAGAGCCTGGCCCAGCAGAACCAGCATGCCAACGTGCAGGTGCACAGCAGCCTCAGTCGGAACCTGCACCAGCTGGGTGGCATCGTCACCAACCCCGAGGGCTCGGGGACCTCCAGCCGTCTGGAGCAGAGGCCGCGCTGGCAGCCCACCTCTCCGCTGTCCTGCTGGATGCCGGTCATCCAGGACGTGATGGAGGATGCCGGGGAGAACGGCTGGCCGGAAGCTGTGGCCCTCTGTGTCCCACTCTGTCCCCACGCCCAGCTCCCCGGAGGCTGTCAGTGCCTGCCTCTGCCACTGGCACGAGAACAAGGTGAGCATGGAGACCTGCGTGGGCCCGGCTCATCATCTCCGTGGTGGGCGGCGTGTTCATGTCGGAGATGAGGGCGGCCTATGAGGCGACCAGGGCCACCGAGGGCCAGCGGGAGGTGCTCATCGGCTCCTCCCACATCCCCACCCCAACCCGCTTCCTGGATGACCCCCGAGATGCTGGACCAGAAGCTGGAGAACGTCACCCTGCCCTGAACCACCCCCCACCCTTCCAGAGAAATAAACTCTTCCCTTCTTTCTGTCAAAAGAAAAAATAGACAGATAGATAGATAGATATCTCAGGAATAGCCAGCTGGAAGAGATGCACAGGGCATGGTATTAGGGAGGGATTCGGTGCTTTTCTGCCGCCTCTGGGTGCATCACCCTCCAGGCATGTAGATTTGTTTACCAACCTGGAAGTGCTCAGAATCTCCTCTTTGGGGGGTTTTTATAGAGGTTTCTTTATGCAGACTTGATCGATGAACTCATTGGTTGTTGGTGATTAGCTCAATCTCTAGCCTCTCTACTCTCCCCAAAGGGTA